>BGPR01011654.1:25361-40440 GCA_013235015.1 Araneus ventricosus | reverse complement strand
AAATTCTGCGTTTCTTATATGGACAGAAAGTACAAATTCTGCGTTTCTTATATGGACAGAAAGTACAAATTCTGCGTTTGTTCGCCGGGCATTTAGTCGCGTCTTCTGCAACTCACTTCAGCTTCTGCACTTTACAACTAAGCATCCGACTGTTAGAGGACGATTGCAGCAAATCTCGAAAAGTAACAAGCGTGCTTATCATATTCGGATAACTCATTTTACTAGTTATGAAGGTGCTGTGAGCGCAACGGGAAGATCTCGAATTCGCAGAACTGGCAGAAGTCGGTAGCCTATTAGACGAATGTTTAGTTATCTTGGGTTAAAAATAATAAAAAAATGACGCGCTGAAAATTTAAGCAGTTGAGGATATTCAACGAAACTGTTCGAATAGTTCGTACTGTAAGCGCCCGGCAGCCGTAGCGCAAGTCAAAAGAATTTGCGCTCCTCGTGTGCAACGCGATCATCTCAAAAAGCGAAAGATTATTACGGTATCGAACTTGTACGGACGGTTCTGTGTCCGATGCGCGCAGGTGCATTTCAGCACATCATTAACTAGTGGAATTTGCGCACACATTGTAGGTTTACTGGATCCTAATTACCTTTAGCAGGAAAACTTGGCGAAAAACTAGAGGGACAATAGAGAATGCATACTTAAGAGAGTGATTGAAGTGTGATGGTTCTTTTCTATGAGATTATCACCACTTACCCAAGAGAAAATTGATAATTACATTATTCATGTATTTTCAATTTATTTAACATAACGATTAGTTTATATGGATTATTTATTGTTTAATTTAAATTATATCTGTAATAGTCACTTGTTTGAAAACAGTTATTAAGGTCCTTAGTACTTACCCAGGGAAGCATGTTTGTGTTACCAGGGGCAAGAAGTGACATTCTCCTACTGACATTGATCGATTGCCATATGTCAAAGGTTTTCAATGCGCCAAAGCCAAGTCAAATCATATATACATCGATAAACTTTACAATACTGCAACCTTTCCAACGCTTTTGCGCAAAGAACACTACTTAATGACTTATCGCAAATGCGACTGTGCGCAAATTCCACAATACCGTACGGTTGCAGTTGGCTTTTAAATTTCACGAGTGGTCGACGATTATTTAAAAACTAAGAAATTACGTTAATGGTACTTAATGTTTTGCAAATATAATCTAACTAATCTATTTATTAAAGGTATTTCGAAAGTAAATGTTTTCTGCATCGTGAAACCAAACGCTACGCTCAAATAGCAATAATTCGAACGGACGAAACTTCCAAGTTAAGCTAGTTTTGACGTTACATGTATTATATAAGATTTTCTTGAACTGCGGACCCCTAATTGGAACAAAACAATATTAAGACATTAGGACTTAAGTATTATAAATACTTAAAATCTTTCATTGGGTTTCAGATTCTGAAATAACAGTAATCATGTTTAGTTTGATTCGCGTACGGTCTTAAATCTACTCGAGATCTCTTTTAGGAAACATCTCGTCATTTCGGATCGTGGTCAGATGATGAGGACGTATCGTCCTAGTACCGAGTCGGTAATCCTCTCTTCGAAACTCCTAGAGAGATGACTAGAGATGGTACATTCAACTCCCAGAGATTCATACGTGCACCATCAAATACCACGTACACGACGGTTTGATTTGTTTTGTTGAATTATCATGTTTTGAAGCTATATCTGGGGCTGATTTCGGAGACGGGCCTCGTAACTTTCAACCCTATTCAGGTGACACGTGAGCATGCACATACTAACCCTCTACATCAGAATCAGCGAGAGGAAACTCAAAAGTTTTGACAAATGAGGTTTTGAAGTAGTTAGAGACGTCACTTTTCCCGTTGCTAACGCGAAAAGTGACGTCTCCCAACCTGGGGCACCAGAATAGACCCGTTAGCATCACATCGCAATTTCGTAGTCACCGCAATTTAATACAAATAAACAAAACAGAAAACTCGTCCATATAAAGTTTATTGATATGATTATGTATAAACCATTTCTGTAGCAGAGAGATTAACCATATTGAGTCCAATCCTACTGCTTATGATGCTTTTATCGTATTTGCGTTGGATCATCGGATGGGACAAAAGGGTTCATTTTATACTCAGAGACGCTTCCGCACGTTAACAACGGGGAAAGTGACGTCTCCCAACCCAACCGGGGGTTCCAGAATAGACCCGTTAACCCCTCAAGACGGTTGTTTTCTCAGCTGTCTAATTAGATGACACCTTCTATTTTGGTAATGCGTTGTCATTTTAATTTAATTGAGATCTTAAATCATAGACGAAATGCTTATGGATTACACGTATTTTTGTATTGAATTATAACGTTTTTGAATGACTGTTTTAGTTTATAAGTGCACAATTGCGATAATTCGATGCACGTGCTCTGTACGTCGAACCGTGCTGAGGGGTTAATTTACTCTAGGCACACGAACACGGTGGACCTCTGGTAGAATCTGCGATCTTTCAGCCCTAAAGCCTAAACTCTGTCACTAGACTACCGCGGACCGAACTGTAGGCAAGTAAAGTCGACATTTCAAGAGGAAAAGTTCTTACACGGATATTTCCTATTTGTCCGTATTACTCTGAAAACAAATCGCATAGATTTTAAGTTTCGAGTTATGTTTCTATTTTTCTTGTCTCTTCATTGAAAAAGATTTCTGTATTTAAAAATATCTACGAATTTAACCTAATAATTAAATTACGTGTTATTGGGCAGATTTATTACTATTTCAATTCAAACCAGAACGTAAAGCATATTACTTAAGCGTGTCCATGTAACTTGCAGCTTTTGGATTAAATGTTACTTTGACTTGACGCTTTGGAAGCGGGAAACTTAAAAATACGTTTTTCTCGAATTACCCAATATCAAAATTTTAATTCAAGAATTTGACTTGCTTATCAGTTTAGATAAGTTGGGCATATTAATGGATGTCTACAAAATGCGTTCCTTTTTTCTTTTACGGTATATATGCCATAGGCGAATTGAAATAATCAGTCTTACTGCAAAGAACCTGGCCATTTTGCAATAAGCCTGATTATTTTGATTCGCCTACGACATATACATTGTTTAGAGAAAGTTCAGTTACGGTTTTTACGGTTCGCAGTCCACGAATGTGGGCGTGGGTTCGAATCCCACTTCTGACACCAAATGTAACGCAATTGTTTTGTGTTCAACAGGAAGTGACTTCTTTATGTAGGAAGTGACGTAATCTCCAGAAAGTTCATGAAACCAGTAGAAATAGGTTGAAGGTTCGAGGTCCTTCTAGAAAATTCCTCTTGTCGCCAAAGTCACCAACTTTCCCGCCAAGTCGCCAAAATGGTCGCCAAATTTGTCGCCAAGATTAGCATCTCAGGGAAACGACTTTATAGCTTTGTAACTGCATTTTTATCTGAGCTTGCCTCTAATTCGTATCCCGCACACAATGTGTTAGCTACAGATTTAGCCCTTTGCCCTCCCAAAACTAATTAGGTGCGTATTGTGCTTCGAATGACGCATTCCCAGATTAAACTCTTTATAAGACTAAGCAATTATTTTGATTAGCAACCAAAACAAGTAGTAATGATCTCAGTAAAATCCTGTCTAAATTGTTTGAATAGAAAATTGTATCGTATGCATTTTGAGGGTAAAGTATGCATGCAACTCAATGTCCCCTTAATGGAGCCCATTTTGAGGGTAAAGTATGCATGCAACTCAATGTCCCCTTAATGGAGCCAACGGAGCGCTATAAGTTAACCTCTTAACTGGTTTGCCCATGCGTGCATCGAATTGTCGCAATTTTGAGCTTGTAAACTAAAAAAGTCATTCACAGACACTGTAATTCGATATAACCAGCGGGAGTGTTCTCCCCTAAACTTTCTCGTATACTTCCCCAAAAAGGTGCCGTTTCCGCTTCCCCCGCGTGGCTAAAAAAATTCGAACCTTTGTTTCCCACAATCCAATGACTATCGGAAGGTTTTTCATTATAGTGATTGAAAAATATCTCGGTAAAGAATCAAATTAAAAGACATGCGTACCAATTTTCCGCTCTTACCGACTTAAGAACAAACTGACGCAATTCGCTCCATAGCTTTCGCGTGCACAGAAGATTGCTTCCAGTACTCATGCGCGTGGAGATTACTTTTGAAAAGAATCCGTTAATTACACAGACCGACAGACAGTCAACCCTTCGACGTATTTGGCCCGAAATTTTATACGGACCTACATTCATGATGATAAAACTGTGTACCGAATTTTATCCATCTAGCTATTCAAGTTTTTGAGTTATAGTGTACACATGACATCGGACATACAGACAGACAGACTTCCCGTTGACGGATTTTGTCCAAGATTTGATAGAAACCTACAAATTATGTTCAAAGACCACATACCACATTTCATCCCCGTAGCTCTAATAGTTTTCGAGTAATCATGTTCACAGACATAATTCCAAAATAGTGTTTTCGGAATCATGGAGGTCTAAAACGTGGAGATCCGTCAAAATCTCGAGTTCGAATTTTTTGACGATTACAATACTTTCTCTTTGTATACTTCGTATACGAGAAAGTAAGAATAAGGTAAGCAAGTCGATAGGTAAGTTTGTATTCAAATTTTGGTTAGGCTTAAGTGTACAGTTTTGCCGTTCGGGCTTTCGCTACCATATTTAGGGTTAATCATTCTACCGATGAGCGATAGATGAATTGAGTGAGTTATTTGAAATGCAATATTTATGTTTCGTTAGCTGTGATGCACCATGCAGAATTGTATCGCTGGCATTTTTAAATTTAAGTCTTTACCCATTTTGCCATCTGCCAAATACAATAAAATAATCACTTTTTTTATTCATCTTTCCTGAGTTATCGCGGGTGAAACTGCGACAGGGATGCTATAATTAATGTGAAATACAAAAATAGAAACTAATATAAACGGGTGAACCAGCTAGTCGCCGAAGGCGGCTAGTTCGATATAAAAATTACGTGGAATCTATAAACATTTGCGAGAACTGTCATTTAGGTTTTCAATTGCAGCAAAATGATAACGTATTCTCAAAATAGATGGTGTCGTCTAATTAGATCGTTGAAAAACCAAACCAGTTAAGGGGTTAAATGTGAACATTTTTTAAAAATTCAGTACACGAGTCAGACACGTCTTTGTACGCGGAGGGATTAATTTGCGTAAAGTCTAAATGTTTTCTTCAAATTTAAATCAGCCAGTATTTTTCGACTCTTAATTTGAATAAATATTCCGAAGATGTAGGTAAGAAGTTGTCAATTACTTGAGTAACGGGAAGTGGAGCATAATTTTTTCTCTTAAAAATGTTTCCAAGCTATATCGTGAATAATCGGCAACATATTGCGATACCGATTTGAGTACGTTTTTAAATTTACTTTCTTAATTATTTGATTTATTTTTCCAATTCCTACTATTAGTTCACACTCTCCCTATATATATATATATATTGTTCAAATTTTGCAATCGATTTTAAACTAACTTCCCGATGAGCTGGAGACTTGGAACTTTAAACATAGCTCAGAACTAGATGACAATGCAATATTAAATCGCTTCTTGTCTGTCTGTCATTTCGTATTTTCATGACGCATGCGCAGTACGTTTCTCATTATATCTCGAAAACTATTAACATCACAGACTCGGTTCTTGGGTATATGGATGGCCCATGGGATCATCGAAGCAACCCCATATTTCAGCCATATCTTTGCGCATGCGCAATACATTTTTCATTATATTTCGAATCACCTAAGTAGGAATTGGCTTTAATAATTTTTTTATATATTACTTGTTATAAGTGCAAGCTAAACATCGACATTGTCATCAAAAATATATTATTAATTATAATTTATATTAATATTTTAGTCTATTACCATTGCATTACTGTTCACTAAACTTCCTTCATTATCCACTATGTGTTTATCACGTCATTGCAACTAATAATTATTGCAATAGCAGAAATTTACCTATTGGTTCTCTGTGGAAATACAATGCATCACATGTGGTAAAGATTATTGTTCAAAAATTAATTTTGACCATTAAACCCGATAAATTTAATGCCAAATTTGGAGAATGGGTTCAGACGACTGACAAGGCGAAAAAATGTGTTCTTTCGACATATCCAAATTGAAAGAAAAGACAACGCTCGTCGGTGTTTAGATAAACATGGTGATTGTTATCAATGAATAACAGCAGTTACAAATGTTTAGTTGTCATTCGATAAATATATGTTTAATTTATTTTTTACTGTGGTGCCCTTTTCGTCATGAGGATATAGAATATTTTTATATATTTAACACTAGGTTTACCGTCATTTCTTATATAAATTACACAACCTATTCGAAATGGGGCAAAATAACTCGCTCGGTAAACCTAGTGTTAAACAAACAAAAGTTAAAGAATATACAATTTAATACACAAATGACGTGGAATCCATAAGCATATCTGGGTTCTTATTTGAATCAATACGACTACCCATTTTATAAACAAAAGGTATTATCCAATTCGATAACAGCGAAAACAAAATATTTAAGGTATTAATTCAACGTCTTCCTATTTAAATGGCCTTTCAATGAAGTATATGTTACTTTAAAAAAATAAGTGTTGCTTAACTTTTTAAATTTTGCGGGATTTGCCACGTTTGAATTAGTCAGATTTGCTTATTATTATTAGTCAGATTTTAAACTTATACGATGGCTATTTTGGAACGGAGCTCGTAATTTTGAGCCGTGGTCAAATGACGACATGTCAACCGGTGCAACTCTTTCCAAACTTTCATACAAGACCAACAGAAGCAGGAATGGCGCTAGAGTTTGCCCGACGGGGGGCACGATCTCCCCGACAGGGGGGACGAGTGCAATGAAATTGGTCTCAAATTTTCACCAGATTATTATTTATCAACTACAGTTGGTACAAAAAAAAAGTTTTCCCGACGGGGGGGGCTGTATCCCCGACAGGGGAGGCCTAGCCCCTTGGTCCCCTCTGGCGCCACCCCTGAACAGAAGGACTTCTGACCCTCGATGGAATATTTAACGAGCACCAGGACGAATCCTTAGTCGAATCTAGATCTCGAATCTGTGATCCTCTGAAACCAAGATCTTATCATTAGCAAACCGTATCCTCTGCAGAACTTCCGATTGTTCTCTAACTCTCAATTTCGATTAGTATTATGTTCGCCGAAGCTTAACTCTCCAGTAGTCGCGCGTGTGTAAGAATATGTATCGAACATCGTTTTACATATTTATATCGTGTTGTTTCACAAAAATAAGTGAAACTTTTATTTATGTAATCTGTATTTATTAGCTCCATACTAAATAAAGATTATATAAAGAAAAATTGCTCTTAAATTTATAAAAGAATATATAAATATATAATACGATGCACGATATAACTATCTCCCGCATACGCGCGACTACTGGAAGGTTAACCTTCCGTCGGGGCAACTAATCTGCGAGATGAAGCACCCACATATTTTTTTGTGACTAAGCGCGGGTTTGTGTGCATGTGTGAGTGAAAGCGAATAAATGAGACATTTAATCGGACGTAACTAATCATATCCTTTCCCCCCCTACAGCCTAATAATAATTCATTTCAGGTACCAGTGACCCAATCAAGTCAAACTCATCCTTCTTAGCCAGGGGTATTGGTGACAATTATCATGTGCCGGAGATTGTGAACCGCTGAGTTCGTGTGCTCCGTTAAACAAAATCATCGCTGGTGTGAGCGCGGGTTTTTCAAAAAAAGTATAGAACATCTAGTAGCTTCCTGGCTCCCTATCACTCACGTTAGGGTGTCGTGGTTTTTCTCTAGTACCCTTTTGATGTACGTGAGGGGCACGTTCATCTGATAGACGAGTTGCGCACGATTACGTTTGTATTTTTTATTTCCCAAAATTCTCTCAATATTTCTTTTTATATACCTGCAAAAGTTCGTATTTATGTGTAACACCCCATAATTCAATAATACCGATCGTTGTTTTCAGTATATTGTTTTAAAAATGTCGAATTATTTCCGGCTTTCAACATGTCCCTGCCAGGGAACTTTACGGGAGAACAACCGTCAACTCCCTCCTGAATTCCTGGCCATTTAATAAGTTGAAATTGCAAGGAAATACAAAAAAGTAATTTAAAAACGGAAATATAGTTTTGTGTGACCGAATAGTTCAGTTTGATAAGCTTTTCCTTAAGCGTATTCAAAAATTTAACTTTCAATCTCACGGATGGATTGCGCATGCTCCTGTTAGAATTTGCATTGCGCCCGACGGAAGGTTAATTAAGTACACTGATTTAGAGATGATCATATACCACGCAACTTTGAATGCTAGCTTACATGCAATACTTTAATTGTTTTTCAGTTTTTTTTATTCCCCCTTCCAACCATTCAATAGGAATTTATTGTTGAAAAGTAGATACTTGATGTCCTTGACGCGAAATTTGATGCCTGCACAATATTGGTTGATGCTTTTACAAAACGAACAGAGTTCAATTTAGTTCTCTTCGATAATTTTAATGACGAGTTGTTCACTTTTCACGAAAAGAAAGGACATACGATGCAAATATATAAAAATAGATAACATATTGTTAGAAAGCTATAAAGTTGTTTCCCTGAGATGCTAATCTTGGCGATAAATTTGGCTACCTTGGCGACAGAAGGAATTGTCTAGAAGGACCTCGAACTTTCAACTTATTTCTACTGGCTTCATGAACTTTCTGGAGATTACGTCACTTCCTACGTAATGAAGTCACTTCCTGTTGAAAAAGTATAAAAGCATTCTCTCAAGCCAAGA
Source organism: Araneus ventricosus (assembly GCA_013235015.1). Classification (NCBI taxonomy): domain Eukaryota; kingdom Metazoa; phylum Arthropoda; class Arachnida; order Araneae; family Araneidae; genus Araneus; species Araneus ventricosus. The sequence continues at coordinate 31,662 of BGPR01011654.1, read as the reverse complement.
AGAGTTAGTTGGAGTTTGATCAACAAGCAAGCTGGTGAGCTGATAAGAAACCTTTAAGCGCTGTGTTGATATTTATTGGTAATCTCTGTTGTGAATTTTTACGAGTGCTGTTTTAATACCTGTGCTACGTTTCTTTTCCTAGAATATTTGTAAAATAAAGAGCTTTATTTTTTTAACCCTGCTTATCGGACTGCATTCACGTACACCCACGAGACGAATTTGTTACAATATATATGGCAAAAGCAATAGATAATATATTTTTCAATTTTGTTGATTCCTGTTAAACCAGACTCAATCGTTAAAAAGACACTGAAAATTTTAAAGGACTCGATGCCTTCACGATTTTGGCAAATGGTTGGTTCTACAAAGCAAATGTATAGAGTGTCTAACTCATCATTAGCTTAGTTCTCGTCCATTTTCATGATGGGGTGTACGACTTCCACGAAAAGAACGGATATTTGATGCGAGTATATAACAGTAGATAAAATTAGAAAAACACAACCTGCTTACGGGCTATAAAAATTGAGCTTCTTTAAATTTCCTTTAACCAACTGAAGCAATAGTAAAAGGAATTTAAAGCTCTTTGCTAATTTCGAAACACAAATTATTCAGAGAAGAATGAAAGGCATTTCTTCCCTTTAGATGAATTGATCCAATCTGATGCAGATCACTTGCTAAATTTCATCCATCGAGCTTATTGCGTTTTCTGAGTTACGCTGCTTAAATATACACGGAAAAACAAGAAGATACTCATCAGATATTATTCAAAAATGTTTTTTTCGAACTCGGAGAGATGTAAAACGTCGAAACTGATCACAGCCTCGAGATCGAATATTTTGGCACTTTTATCAGTTTGTGTTTACTTTGCGAGAAAATATAAAGAATAAACCTCTAGAAGTTCCCAACCCGTGTTATGCGTCGGCGGACAAGTTGGGGCACGCGAAAGTAAGGTTTGTAATGCCGGGCAACACAAAACAAAAGGTATTAAATTGAAAAATAGAATTTTATCTCCCCAAATTTGTGTGAAAACTGAAAGTTATGCAAGTTCGAAAGCCTTTGGGTAGCAATGAAAGAAGAGTTTCAAGAACTTGTAAAAACAATAAAAAATTTAATACCTTTCACGAACACAGAACTTGTGAAAAGAACGTACCCGTCTTACGCTTATACTAACACGTTGTGTGCGGGATACAATTAGATGCAAGCTGAAATAAAGTACAAACCGTAACTTGCCCTAGACAATGTTCGTACCATAAAAGAATAAGTGGATGTGTTTTGAAGACATCTGTTAACATGTCCAACTTATCTAAACTAGACGCAAGTCAAATTCTTGAATTGAAATTTTGACGTTGGGTAATTCGAAAAAAACTTATTTTTACGTTTCCCGCTTCCAAAGAGTTAATAACAAATATCGCAGCTTCAGATTTGAGATTATATCCGTCTTCATAAATCCCATCTCCATGGAACAAGTTCGAGAACTGCACAGAAATCGTCTTCTATTTGAATAGATTAATAACATTCCCTAATAGCACAAGATGCTCTACAGTATTGTTATGATATCTTCACAATGTTGTTCGGCATTCCAAATATCAAACAATGTCGTGGAGATATCGTACAATATCTTGTGGTAATAGGGTTGTTAAAAACTTGTTTGTTCGAAGGAGTGATTGTACGCGAGGGGGGTAGATATGTGTGACGGAAGGTTGCTCAAACATAAAAAGTTTAATCAAGGGGAACTGGAGTAAATAAAAATTGGAAATCGTTGCTCTAGAAGGAGAATTAATATAGCAAGATATTGAAAGCGGGATAAAATTCAGCTATAATAATTACGATCAAGTCACAGAACAGCATTTTCCCCTATCTATAGAGTAGAATTTATTGCATCTCTCAAAATCCAGGTCAATTTCTCTTCACTATCTTGAACCTTCAGCAACAATATTTTTCTGCTCCTAAAAGTTGAGTCTTAAAATTTCATTTATACCATTTATAGTTTTTGTAATGCTATCTTGGCAATTGTTATCTTAAAATAATAGACGATTAATTTTTATAATTATCTCGCCCCGCTTAATTATAATTCTCTTAATTATAATAATTAATAAACTCTCTTAATTATAATTCTTAAATAAATAGTTTTAGTATATTTAATTTCTAAAATTCTGAGACGAGTTTTTGAATAAAATGTGTAGTGCTATGATTATTATCGCATTTCTTTCAAGTTGGGATATTAATACAAGATGTGATATACGTAACGAAATTGAGTAGGAATCTTAGTTTTTAATAACAATTCACAAAAAAAATTATTTTTAAAATATTTTCTGAGAATTCGCTAAAGCTTCTAATATTCTTTTCAGTTTTTCCTGGATTTCTCTGGTGTAGTTCTTTTTGAAAAAAATTCGATCCCGAGATTTTGATGAATATCCACATTTCAGACCACCTGTTGCTTCGCTGTTGAACAACTGCGACAGCTTACTAGTATACAAGTTTAACCTTCTAGCGGGCGCGCCTGCACAAATTTTACGACATATCGTGCATCTCATTACATATATATTGTGTTGTTTTTCAAAAATAAATGCAACTTTTATTTATGTTATCTGTATTTATTAGCTTAATAGTAAACAAAGATTTTCTAAATACAATTTGCACTTAAATTTATAAAAGAACGATATACAGTAGAGTTTCCCTACAACGAAGTCTCTCTACAGCGAAGTCTCTCTACAGCGAAATTCTCTTTATAACGAAATTCTTAATCGGAATGTTAAATAACATTCAAAATCTTCTCCATATAACGAAGTGGTTGTCTCCTTATAACGAATTTTTTCAGAGGTTTATCTTTTCGATTTTTGTCATTTTTGAAGAAAGTTGATAATTTCTGTGCAACCAATATGCTCACACGTGCCTGTTTCTGGAACCACTCACTCTTAAAATGTGAAAATTTTTCTGAAAATTTAACATCACGAAATGCAAAGCAATGTAAAATAACGGAATTTTTCAAGTAAAATAAACGTAAGTATATATTATTCTCTAAATTGGTGAATTTGAGAATTTTATTTATACAATAAAAATTAGTATAATTTTAACAAATTTATAATATATATTACTTCATTATTAATTGAAAATCGGAATAAATACATTTGAACTTATCGCACCTATTGTAAAGTTTGTAACATTTACTTAAATAACTGCAAAAATCTCTAATCTCCGTATAAAGAAATTTTCTCTATAACGAATTTTTCAATTGGAACCAAGCGATTTCGTTATAGGGAAACTCTACTGTAAATATCTAATACGATGCACAATATAAGTATCTCTTGCATACGCGCGCCCGATGGAAGGTTATTTCCTTGGAATCGTCCTGCCATTGCGCTTTTATATATTAATAGGTGAACACCATAAAGATACTATTAACCCCTTGCCATACGATTTTATTTCACCTCTTAATTAGATGCCACCACCCATTCGGGAGATTTTTTTTTATTATTTCAATCTGTATGGTATCACTAATTTTCTTTCCATATCAGGTCAAAGCATCTTTGGGTTAATTCACACCCCAACTTATTATGATCGAAGATTGTGGCCCTTCTCGGCCGTGTGCTTCGCCCACGCACAATCGTCACTGGCTGCTGGTAAAGGATACTCGAAACATTTAACCCTTTGCGGACAGGTACGGCGTATAATGTGCGCCACGGATCTCGAGATGGGGGAAATGCAATTAACGAAGAGGATAGCGGCCATTTATGAATCCCGAAATGATAGTTGATTTGATTCTAAGTACTGAAATGTGATAAAGCAAGAATGATAAAAAAAAAAAGGAAATGTAATATTTAAATCTTCACACCAATATAATCGATGCACCTTTTCTGTTATTCGGGGTTCTTATCTTCACGCTTAAACTAAACGAGCGAAATTCGATCCGATGGAGCGAATTTTCGCTCCTTTCCGTACTTGAAAGTGCATCGTCCTGTCGGAGCGTTTTACAATCCTTCCGCGGAGCGAAATATTCGGAGATTCTATTAGTTTTTAATATTAAAAGAAGCGTGTTAAAAGAAATGCTCCTTTTTGAGCAATATTTTAAGCGATGATTTCGCTCTTTGTTGATTAATTTTTATAATTAAAGAGAGCGTTTAAAAGAAAACGCTCTTTTTCTGGAAATGTTTTTATTGATTTCGCTCCTTTTTTATCAGTTTGTAAACTTATTCAGAGAGTTTTAAAAAAAACAGCTTTTTTAATTGCTTTTAATATCGATTAATTAATTAACAACCTTTTCTGAACGTTTAAAAGAAAACAATTTTTAAAGCAATATTGAGACCAGCGATTTTGTACCTTATAAAGAGCATTATGAATAAATATGCCCCTTGAGGTAGTAAAATGCTGCTTATTATTTTATCCTTGTAAAGCTTTTTACTAAACATAAACGGTCTTTTACCTTAGTTTCATCACTTCTATTTTAAAAACTAAGTTAAAGAAATGGTGGGGGGGTGCTTCTTTTAATGCCAGCATTATCCTGCACAGAAAGACAGATTTCTATAATGCATATTTCTATAACTATATTTCTATTACTATTATATAGCACGGTTTATAATAAATAATTTTTTAATAAAATTCACCAAAAGAACGGTACTGTTTACTAGTACAGTTGTTTATAACTGTATGTGCAATAAATAATTTTTTTCAATAATTTAATGTTTTATTTTTATTCTTTAAATATTTGTAAACATTCATTTAGACAGCAATCTTACTGCCTTATGAAAGGTTTTAAAAATTTTAAACGAATTCTTAGCCATACATCGTAGCCTGTTTTGAAATTTTGCACGTTTTTAAGATTTTAAGCCTGAGATACCAAGAACCAACCTTTCAATTGAAAGACCACGGGTCTATTATAAATCCTTTTATCGCTCTCTTTTCTAATCGTTAGAAATTTTGGAGGCGTTAAATCATAGGAACGCACTTGAAAAAACGCAAAAGTGGGGCGTCAAAAGTTATTCTACAAAATACTTTCAGCGAAATAGAAGGTTGAGACCACATTCAGCTCATTCCGAGATTTGTTCAGATTATTCCATAATTCGAAAAAGGTGGATCTAGATTACTTTGATTGAACCAATCATGATAAATTAATACAAGATAAACTTAACCTTTCAGCGGGCGCGCGTTTGCAAGAGATTTGAATTGTGCATCGTATTATATATTTATATCGTTATTTTATATATTTAAGTGTAAATTTATTTATAAAATCTTTGTTTGATTTTAGGCTAATAAATACAGATAACATAACTAAAAGTTGCATTTATTTTTGTAAAATAACACGATGTATAAATGTAATACGATGCACGATATGTCGTAAAATTTGCCTAAGCGCGCCCGCTGGAAGGTTAAAACATGTGACCATTTTCATTGATAAATAGCATGATACTCTAGTATACTTGGAAAAATTAAAATAATTCATTAATTCTAATCAATACTATGTCATTGATTAGAGGAACTCTCTAATCAATTCTCTGTGTTTATTGGAAGTGATGCGAATAATAAAATTTAAAATTATACTAAACTCAAACAATTCTTCAAAGGGAAGATGTGGTCGCGGTGGCTTGGTAATGTGTCGGCCTCGGAGCCAGAGGGTGTCAGGTTCGAAACCAGATTCCACTAAAAATCCGCCGTGTATTGGGCCTTGTTTCACTCTAAATCATATGTAGGGAGTCAAATGTCTTCCCGCCGGTGTGGTGCGGAAGTTTGGAGAGGGGAGTGCCAACGCAGGTGTCGTCCTCGTCATCTGACTGCGGTTCAAAATTACGAGGTCCGTTCCCAAATAGCCCTCGTGTTGTTTCAAAACGGAACTTGAATATAACTAAACTATTCAAAGGGAAACTATTATAACTGTTTATAAACTAAATAAAATTTAAAATTCTTCATATGTTTTCGAGGTATCACATTGTTATCGAAAATATTTCTCTAATAATTCAGTAATCTTCTATCTCAATCAATGCCTATATAAAAAAATGGGAATAGAACACAGATTAAAATTTTTACTCTTCATTCTAAATAATAAATAAATTTACTGAATCTAAAGAAATTTTTTGTTAAAAAAATTGAAAATGTTACTCTGAATTTAAATGGAAGCAGAGAGGTTATCAAGTTTAAATTTAATTAATAAAACTGTGAATGCTGTTTTTAAACTGTATATAAAAATATTTAGAATTTTTAAGATATTTCTGAAAAGTTCATTAAATATTTACTGTCATATGTGATTGCACTCTATTAATAAAACAAATTATTAATTAATAAAACATACCTTATTAGTTCTATTCCTCAG
>BGPR01011654.1:12248-25351 GCA_013235015.1 Araneus ventricosus | reverse complement strand
TATATGTTTCGGTTAAAGTATATAAATTCAGTTATTTCATAGAATACTTAGTTATTTCATGAAATAACTGATCAAGTCAGTGAAGGTATTCTACGAAATAATAAATAGTAAATTTTCATTTTATAAAATAACGAATTTCATACTTGACATAACATAGCATATACAGAAAAAGTAATCAAAAATAAAATTTAATTACTAAGAAATAGTTAAATAACATTTAAACAGTTGTTTCTTTCTGAGGAAAAAAATCAAGATAATATATAATTTAAACACTTAACTGTTCAGCTTTTTTTACTATCTAATTATTCCCATTCAGTCGGTATTATGAAATAATAAAGTGAGACTTTTTTTCCATTGGTGTACTGTGTACAACTGTAAAAGATATCTCATAAATGAAATTTCGAGCCTGCAGGTTCAATATTAAAAAAGTTTTCCTATGTCGGGAATCCGTACAATACCGGATATTTCAAGTGAAAAAAGACGAACAATCACAAATTTCATTCTAAAATGGTTGCCAAAGGATAAAATATTGCACAACCATTTTTAAGTGGTAACAAGAAATAATATAAAAAAATTTTAAAAGTCAATTCCTACTTAGGTCAACAAAGAAAATTTTATTTTAGAATTTTTTTTCTCCCATATAAAAGTAAAATTAATTAAATTTAATTACTGAATTAATATTTGAAAAAACTGTATTAACATCAAGTGTCATCTACTACAAGTTTTAAAAAATGTATTTGAACTTGAGTGGATGAATAAAAAGTATTTTATTAACGATTGAAAATTTGAACAAGATATATAAATATATATAGGGAGAGTGTGAACTAATAGTAGGAATTGAAAAAAAGGATAAAATAAGAAATTGCTTAAAAAGCAAAATCCACCACCGAATTCCATTTTGCGAATGACGAAAACTTTTGCAGATGTTTTGGAAAAACTAAATAAATGAAGCAATTCCATCCCCCGAAAAGAAAATTTTTACAAATATTACAAGAAAGTCGAGAATCGCATAAAAAAAACAATGTAGTTTCATTGATTATTGAATAAATAGGAGCATCTCAAAGTTGATGTCCGGTGTGCCAGACACCAGGTCTGAAGGGGTTTTAAGCAATGCATTCTGTTTGGGAAATGTGCCATTCATTTGGGAAATGTTCAGCGAAAGTCAATGTAACTCTTAAGATGTTTATGGATTCTACACAATGCTTATGTCGATTTACAATGACTATGATTTATTTAATTTTGGCTTTATAGGCTTAAAAACATAATTAGAAGCATATACGACGCATGACCAAATCAATTGAGTGGTTTAATAATCAAAGAATAACCGCTTACCTGGATTTTGATGGCCTTTTCCTTCTCTGCATATAGTTCTGCTGATTTCCCAATGTAAAAGCCACTAGACTCTGTCCATTGTGCTGAAAGGGCAAGTAACACAAAGATCCAACGAACGGGTTAACTTGGTTCTCCAGCTGGCTTTCAGTTTCGGATTTTGTTATGAATGCATCGCATATATCTTCTGATGAAGTCGTATCTGTTACCAGTCCTTCCGTAGGATTTATATAAATACCCAAGCTATTTTCACTGTCAGAATCTGGCGATAAATCCTTCATTCTTTTTCCAGAACGATGTTATTTTGTTAGAGAAATTTAAATAAATTCTGATAAATATATTATAAATAGGTTTTTTTTCTCTGTCGTAAAAGGATTTGAATATCTGACGAATAATAGCGGAAGAGTTCGCTTTCAAACTGCCTTCGGAAAGTTTCCTTAGAAAGCTAAACTAATCATTCGCTAACGAAAACTATCTCACGTTGCCAAACTGAGTAAGCTAAACATCAAGTTGAAAACTTTTCCTCAAAAACGAACGAAAGCGCAGCGTTGGACAGTATTGTATTTTAGACCAAATTATTTATTAAGTATCTGAAAATGCGAAATAATGTTTTGATTATTATAATAAGTATTTATAGTTTATGCAAATTGTGGAATTTTAATTCTTTTTTAATCTGTTCCACAGATTCCCGAGACCAAACGATTCTTCCAAACTGTCCACAAATCAATTCGTTGAGCAAATATTCAATGTTTGGGCGCAAATTTCAACTCTGAAATCAAAAGATTTCTAATCTTGAATATTGTATTTATAAGCGCACAGAATCTGCCTCAGTTCTGTGGATTTTCATGCAGTTATTAAAGCAAGGAATTTCGCGCAAGATACAGTCAGGAAGAAACAGAAGAAAACGAAGAATTTCTTCTCGCAGCGGATCTGTCAGGACATCCGTCAGCGCCGGAGGAAGTTTGACATTTTGATGCGTAAAGAAAGGAATTACGGCGGGGATTTTTCAGAAAGAAGGGAACATCTCTGGCACCAATGAATGGGCCTCATTGTGTAGGAGGGGTGTTCCGAACAGCCAATGGGAAAACAGATAGGTCCATTGCACCTGCTGTGTAGGATTTCATTCCTTTGGAAGTACCAGCGAGCACGCAGTAAAGCACGTTTATACGTCTTTCAAGGGACTGGCGTTAAACGAGGTATAAGTGAAAAGACGTAGAATCGAAATTTTAATAAGCAACTTCGATTATTAAATATTTAACTACTCATGTAAATTCTTTTCAAAGTATTAATTGTAAAGTTTTCACTTTCTCGTCTACGAAGTATACAAAGAGAAAGTATCGTAATCGTCAAAAAATTCGAACTCGAGATTTTGACAAATCTCCTGTTTTAGACCTCCCAGAGTCCGAAAAACACAATTTGGGAATTATGTCTGTCTGTCTGTCTGTGTGTCTGTCTGCGAACACGATAACTCGAAAACTATTAGAGATATAGGGATGAAATTTGGTATGTGGTCTTTACACATAATTTGTAGGTTTCTATCAAATTTTGGACAAAATCCGTCAATGGGAAGTCTGTCTGTATGTATGTCCGAAGTCATGTGAACACTATAACTCAAAAACTTGAATAGCTAGATGGATAAAATTTGGTACACAGTTGTATCGTCATGAATGTAGGTCCGTATCAAATTTTGGGCCAAATCCGTCAAAGGGTTGACTGTCTGTCAGTTGTATAATTTACTATTGAAACCAATCTTTTATCTCCACGCGCATGCGTGCTGGAAGAAATCTTCTGTGCACGCGAAAGGAGCGAATTACGTCAGTTTGTCTTTGAGACGGCAAGAGTGGAACTTAGCAGTGTGTGATAGATGCGTTTTAATCGGTACACATCCCTTTGAATTGGATTCTTTACCTAGATATTTTTCAATCACTATAATGAAAAACCCTCAGATAATCATTGGATTCTGGATAACAGTAGGTTCGAATTTTTTTAGCCACGCGGGGGAAGGGGAAACGGCATCTTTTTGGGGAAGTATACGAGAGAGCTTAGGGGAGAACACTCCCTCTGGTTTAAGTATATACTAATATAATACTACATAATATGGAAACACTAATTAAATTTTAAAATTAAACATTTATCCTAAAAGTGAGAGAAATCATACTTTTATTACATATCTTTAATACTAATTATACATTTATTATAACATTTGTGAGCATTTGGTAGGCGTTTAATTAAGAAAATTTTTATTTGTCTTCTGGTGTGCTGATCGTCTGTGAGTATTAAGTAAGTCATTATGAATCGAATTAAATTCATAGATTGTTTTTTCACTAGTTTGTTGACAAAAGAAATAAGTTCGAAGCTTTTAAATGGAATCCATCGCATTTTTGAGATGAAGAAGAATAAATTCTTCATTATCGCTTAAATTAGCAGCAGACAATTTTTCTTCTATTAATTCATGAATTGTGAATAATTTCGAAGTCGTGATATCTTTATCACTGTTCACATACTTGAAAGGAAGAATTTTTCACATTTTAGAACGAGGGAAAATGACGTATAATCGAAGCTTTGTGTCGTATAAACGAAGTATTTTTTCATTACAATGAATGCGAATGAATCGGGAATGTGATGAAACGACTGTGATATTCGTAACGAATTAAATATATATATATAGAATTATTAAAATATTTAAAGAAAGAAATTAATCAGATAAAAAAATCGTTTGGTCATAAAAGAAATTAATTTTAAAATATCGTTCGGCTGAAAAAGGAATTAATTAAAAAAATCGTTTGGCATTAATTCTTTTCTAAAGGTAATAAAAATAGTTTGGCAACGATATTGTCTTTTGCTAACGTTGCATAGCAACGGAAAAAAAATTATGATTATGAGATCGAACTTGGAATTTGATGATGTTTTGTGATGTAAGTGTATGTGTTTGTTTTACATATTTTGTCATGTAAGTTTATGTGCTTGTTTTGCATGTTTTGTGATGTAAGTGTATGTGCTTATATGACGTATAATTGTAAACGACGTATAAACGAGAAACGTATAAACGGCGCTTTACTGTAGCTAGAATGAAACATTTGTTTAATTAATCGATTATTAACCTGTAAAGCGAGCTCTTTTAAGGATACGCAAAGGAAAGCAGAACGCCGTTTTATCCGGGCCTCTGTCAACCAAACCGGTACTGGAACACTTAGCCGGACTGTGTTTTTCATTTTTTAACCCTTTGCTGACAGGTACGGCGTTGCGCCACAGCTCACCAATTTCGAAATTGAGGTGTAGGAAATCCAGTTAACAAGATAGCGGCTAAAATTCGGACACAAAATGTGTATATCATGTATCCATTCAAACCTCTAATCATATTACACTATAAATAAACTTTCTCGTATACTTCCTTTTAAAAGGTGCCGTTTCTCCTTCCCCCGCGTGGCTAAAAAAATTCGAACCTACTATTAACCAGAATCCAATGACTATCAGAAGGTTTTTCATTATAGTGGTTGAAAAATATCTAGGTAAAGAATTCAAAGAGATGCGTACCGATTAAAACGCATCTATCGCACACTGCTAGGTTTCACTCTTGCCGTCTCAAGGACAAACTGACGTAATCGCTCCTTTCGCGAGCACAGGCGATTGCTTCCGTACGCATGCGCGTGGAGATAGCGGATTGGTTTCAATGGTAAATTATACAGGCCGACAGACAGTCAACCCTTTGACGGATTTGGCCCAAAATTTGATACGGACCTACAATCATGACGATAAAACTGTGTACCAAATTTTGTCCATCTAGCTATTCAAGTGTTTGAGTTATAGTGTTCACATGACTTCGGACATACATACAGACAGACTTCCCATTGACGGATTTTGTCCAAAATTTGACAGAAACGTACAAATTATGTTTAAAGACCACATACCAAATTTCATCCCCGTAGCTCTAATAGTTTTCGAGTTATCGTGTTCACAGACAGACATAATTCCAGAATTGTGTTTTTCGGACTCGGGGAGGTCTAAAACGTGGAGATTCGTGGAGTTCGAATTTTTTGACGATTACAATACTTTCTCTTTGTATACTTCGTATACGAGAAAGTAAAAATAATGCTTTATGTAATTAAATAAGCACAGAGTTGAAAAAATGGGATGGCGTATAAAGTGCGCCAACCTGATCTGTGTGTTCTAAAAAGGTCCGCAAAGGGTAATAGAGTCGACGAATTTTTCAGAAAAGGGCGCGAAAGTTGGTATTAGAACCGATTTTCGGGGATTGTTACGATGCGGGATTAGAAAATGTCGTTATCGGGAGGGGACCCTTTACATCTCAAGAGGGCCCATTTTATTGCTTTTCGATGGAAATAAGTTAATTGAATAAATTGATTTTTTCCGAAAAATTAATCTTCGACTTCTTACAGCTTTTCTTAAATCGATGTCTTATTTATTGGTATTTTTCTTAACTATCGAAATCAAGAAACGTGAAAATGACGCACAGTTGAATGCTGCTTGATCTATAATGGTGCTTTAGAGGAATTGGATCAGAGTGAATAGGGTTAAAATATTGCCTAAAATACAAACTTATTGCGCTGAATTTCCGTAATTAAAATTCACCCGTTCAGAACGCCCTTCGGCCGATTCTGTAACTCCAAACGACACAAAAGTGTACTAGCTTATAGTAGAAGATTTGTTCTCTGCGAAAACAGGAAAAAAAAAATAAAGAAAGGAGAAAGACAAAAGAAATGAAGGAAAAAAATAAAGAAAAAAGGAAAAATATTAAAAATTTTCATCAAAAGTGGTTTCGTAAAAGGCTAATACTGCAGATTTTTTAAAATTACTGATGCAAAATTGAATAGTTCATTTAAGGGTGTTTTCTTTAAAGTTTAACTAAAAACCTAACCGAAATTTAGTTCTGAAAGTACAATATTTCTCCACTTTTTTTACGGAGGGAAGAGGTTACAAAGCTCATCACTTGTACTATGAATAGTGGAAATTTGTTTCATTTATAGCTGTATAAACGAATAGACAAACTTTAATTATAATTATTGACACCCGTAGTTAATAGTTCACTGCAATTAGATCTAAAACTGGCAAATAGGAGAAAAAAATTTATGAAATTTTTAAACTTCGGTCAAATACTTCTTTGACCTCAAGGGTATGAGAACCGCAAAGTTCTCTCCCTTCAGGGAGGAGCTTCCGCCCTAATCCCCTTGAAATTTCGAAAAAGTCAAACCGTAAAATATAGTTTAGTGTAGTTAGACCAATATCCCGTTTGGAAGCTGCATGAAAGCTATTTTGAAATGGACTTCATAATTTTGAACCGTGGTCAGATAAAGAGGATGCTACCTTAGTTGGTACGCTCTCTCCTAACTTCCACACCATGCTAGCACTCTGGTATTAGTTCACCGACATATGTATATGCTTACAAAAGTGAAATATTTTGCATACAAACTTTATTTAGGCAACTTCTTTGGTTGTATGCGTAGTCCTCTGGAAGAATAACGAATTTTTTTTGAAAGTTAGAAAATCATTGCAATTTTGATGAGAGTTTGTGATCGTACTACTGCAACAAAATATGTAGTTTTACTATTCATTCGACGCAGAATTTTAAGCTCTATAGCTTTCAATTTTCGCATTTTTAACATTGAATGTGTAGGTTGTTTGGAGTAATCTATGAAAAACACCGCAATTCACTTCAGTCCCCCTAGAAGCGGGCCGCAGTGGCCTAGTGGTAAGGTCTGGGCTGTGAGGCCGGAGGGCTCCAGGTTCGAAACCCGATTTCACTGAAAATATGCCGTGCATGGGGCCTGTTGCACGCTAAATCATACGTAGCGGCCAAACGCTCTCCCGTTGGTGTGGCGTGGAAGCTTGGAGAGTGTGCGCCAGCTTAGGTGTCGTCCTCGTCATCTGACCGTGGTTCAAAATTACGAAGTCCGTCCTAAGATAGACCTCGTGCTGCTTCAAAACGGGACGTAAATGTGACTAAACTAAACTACAACAATTAATATTTCCTTTGAGAGCCAAATCCTTTTCAAGAACCATGTTTTCAGGAGTCGGTTTAAACTAGTTACTAACATTAAATAAAGCCAGATGTTATAATAATCGAACTTAGTCGAAATAGATTTGTAGCAGAGCCGCACTCTAGTGGGTAAAGAACCGCGGTTTGCCGGCCACTGTTCTGCAGCATCTGGTGCTATTGGTACGGTATTGTTTTACGCCCCCCTAGTTATATTTGACATTAAAAAAGTCCGTCCCAAAATAGCCCTCGTGTTGCTTCAAAATGGGACGTTAATATAACCAAACCCCTCTAGAAGCTGACTCTCACCTCGCGGAGGGGGAAAACGGGATTGTCATAATGGGCCCTAAATAAAGTGATCAAACCAATAAAAACTTAGACATAAATATTTGCCGCCACTGCCTTCGTCTAACTGCCTCGCGAAATTAATTTCTAATATGCTTTTAAATTATCATTAGCACATATATGCGTGCAATTTCTTATGGGAATTATAACCAGAGCATATATGGAATCAGTCTGTGAAGAGTGGCGGTTGCGAACAAATTGAATTTTTTTCCTTTGTAGGAAGAAGAAAAAAAGTGTTTAGAAAAATGGAACAATATTTATAAATAATAAAATGTAAAACTGAGAAAAGCCGTCGGTTCTAGGCAAAAAAAAATCTAATGATGCGCATGCGTGTAAAGAAGAGGAAGCATTAACTATTCAACTAACGGCTAAGGAATGAAAAACATAAAATTGAACTTCTTTTATTTTAGATATAGAGCATATAGATTATGACTAAATGACTTTTGTGAGCTATTAATTTCAAAAGTTATTACATATACTTATTTTTGAATAATTTGATAACTGATCATTTAAATTATTTACTTAAATTTTTTAAGCAAGGAAAAGATTTTAGACATTTTTTTGAATCACGCAATTAGTATCATAAGTAATTTTGATGGAAAAATAAAATTGTTATGTTGTTGTTTTCTACATTGTCACACTCGTTTATCCAGATTTATACAGCTTTTGCTGTAAAATATAGAAGTTGTGCAGTGTAGGATTAATATTATCCCCGAATAAAAATGGTCATCAAACAAGAGATTACAATAAATCTAATTTAATCATTTGATAGCATTATGTAAAGTGACAGCACAAACACTACCATATAAATAAATACTTCATCTAAATTTAAATGTAAGTTTTTGTTGCGAAATGGATAAATATCGTGCAAAGTAGGGTTAAATATTTTCATCCAAATCCAATTTTCGTCTAACTGAAATCAGTATGCGATTACATAATACTACATAATTATGCAATGACATTAATTAAAATGATTACACAAAAACATAAGAATTAATGCTTCATCCAAATTTAACTGGACTGGGAAAAAAAGAGTCGCTAAAAATAACCAGGAAACACAGATTGATGAAAATCCCTCTAATTTATTGTAGAAACTTACAAGGAAAAGAAAAATTATTAAGTAGAAAAACTTAATAGTTTTTAATTAATTTTGTGATCGTCTTTGCAGGCCTTTTTCTTAGGTGACGATAATTTATAAATAAAATGCATGAAACCAAAGTTTTTGCAGACTAAACTTGCCACTCGTGTCCCTGGGCGTCTGTTTCTATGGTGAGATCTCCTTCACAGTTTGGGCAAGTCGTCCAGGGCAAGGAACGAATTGTTATTATTAATGTTGTACCAGGGCGATGATTCACCGATGATTCTCCAAAGCAGCTTAAACCGAAAGACTTGGTTGCCACTCAGTCCCTGGGCGTCTGTTTCTAGCGGTGAGATCCTTCACAGTTCGGCAATCGTCCAGAGCAAGGAACGAGTAATTATCGATCTTGTACCAGGGCGATGATTCATCGATGATTCTCCAAATTAGTTTAAACCGGAAGGATTCGTTGCCACTCAGTCCCTGGGCGTCTGTTTCTGGCGGTGAGATCCTTCACAATTCGGCAGTCGTCCAGGGCAAGGAACGAGTTATTATTAATGTTGTACCAGGGCGATGATTCATCGATGATTCTCCAAAGCTGAGCACTCTCGTCCCAATAAGCAGGGGGAGACACTTTCTTTAATCGATTGATATATATCTCTGGCTCTCACAGAAAATGATTTTTTCGTCCACGACAACTGCTTTGGCGGAACGATATTTAAAAGGCAGGTCAGGAAGTGACATCCAAGTATTCTGGAAAGAATCGTACACTTCAACTTTTTCTCGATGTTCCTGGACACGCTTTGCACCAGGGATTATAAAAACCTGCTCGTGAAAGGTCACGAGGGAAAAAAAAGTTTGCGCGGAATATGTTTGGAGCAGGGACAATCCATGAGTCCTTCTCTGGATCGTATGATCGACACATCATAATTGGGACAGGTTCGAGCTTGGAGACTCCAACAACAAAAATTTAATCTTTAAACGTAACAGCTCCATATACACTGTCCAGTCACATTAATGTGACCACCTGTCAAAAGCCAGAATAACCACCTTTGGCAGAGCGGACAGCTGCGAGACGTGCAGGAAGAGAGTCAATTAGGTTTCTGAAGGTGTTCACTGGGATGTTGAGCCATGCCGACTCCAGTGCCGTGGCCAACTGCGCTAGATTACGCGGTTGAGGATCCATGGCGCGAACAACCCGATCGAAGTGGTCCCACAGATTCTCGATTGGGTTTAAATCCGGTGAGTTTGCTGGCCAGGGGAGTACGGTAAACTTATCCTGATGCTCTTCGAACCACGCACATACACTGCGAGCTGTATGACACCTCGCATTGTCCTGCTGGTAGACGTCATCATTCTGATTGATATCGTGGACCGTCGTTATGCTTGTCCAGCTATTTCCCTCGAGTTCGTAACTGGATACCATGTTCCTTGAACCAGGGCCATGCTCGATGTCTTATAGCCTTTCTCCTAAAGTCATGATCATCCCTTGATGGCGAACCTCAAAACTCGGACTAAATGCCATGTCTCTTTCTTCTTACCATACTTCCTCTACAATATCAAAAATACAAAGCAAGGGAAATGCCATCGAGAACGTGTAGATGCGCTGCCCGATTCGAGTCATCGTTTCAATATGATAATTTTGTTCCCCAATCCGCCGCCACGAGTCTAACTCATTGTCGTATGTCAAAAACAATTCACTCCCATCACCTGAAGAAAGCAACGATGTAGGATTTAACTTATACCGAGCTATAAGATGCAGAAAATTTGGCATGCGAGGACCACGTGAGCTCGGCAAATCCTGGTAGCGAGGATCCAAACTTGCGCACTGAGAAAGCATCGCACGCTTCAGCGTATGGAAATTAACTTGATTACCCAATGTTAAGCCAAATATATGCGGATTCCTGCTGACTATGGGATGAGAAAGAATTTCCTCTGCCGGGTTTCCATCTACTTCTTCATCGAGCTTAAGGCAAGTTAAGAGAATGGGCACATGAGGTAGTCTTGTGGAACTGTTAGCTTCGGTCCACGAAACAATAGCTCTCCAGACAGATCTTTCAGATACAACATTCAAGCTGTTACTTTCAAGCAGCTTTCTGAGGACTTCGAAAGGAAGAGCTACCAACCCGCAGTTTGATGTTTCTAAAATATCTTCGAAGTGAACCAACGCGTACCTGTAGCAGTCATTCAAGATAGCCAATCTATTAAACTGCGAAGCCACGGTAAGGAATGCTAGGCAGTTTGTAAATGTTATGTTTTGAGTGACAAATGAGTCACAACTTTTCAATAAGTCATCCATTAGTAGATAATCGGAAGCAATCATTATGTCACACACATTTTTTTCCATCCAATGTAATTGTGCCAGTGTACATGTGGACGAGAAGAGATTCCAGCATTTTGCTGTTTATGTTGGGAATGACAAAAGCTTTTTCATTGAAATTGAAGCTAAATAATGCACGGAAATATTCACTGCGAGGAGACAAAACTACTCTGTGGATTCTGAAAGTTGTTCCGTCATCCGTCTGCAAGGTTCCATTGGTGAACTGTTCCATTCCTTTCCAAAATCCGCTTTTAAAAATCTCCTCAAATGGCGTATTTTGCACTGGCATTTCTTTGGAGATCTAATTTTCAGGAAATGATTTCAAAGCTAGAGAAAAAGAACAATTCTACTTAACAAATGCTGACACCAAAAACGATTGGATAATATGTTATAAACGGGTCATTTCAATGATTCAAACGATTTTTGTTATGTGAGATTAATTATTATTTTGTTATATGTATCAATAACACATATTATATTACAATATGAGTTATTACGAAAAGAAAAAAAATCATATTGGCAAGTCGGAAGGCGAGGACAGATTCCGTTTGGACGGAGATGGGCCCCCCCCCCCAATCATTCCTTCTTCTAATTTCATTAGACTTAGGGCCAAGGGGATAAAAGATGATGGAAGAAAATGAAACTGACGAAACCTTTCCAACGGGGTTTTTAAAGGTTTAGGTTAAAAACTGTGTGTGTCGAAGTTTGGGCTGTGCAAATCAGTTTTCAGCCTCCTAATTTCTTTACCATAGCTTTTATCGAAAAGTTTTCAGTATAAAAGTTGTTCGTTATTTTAAGGTGACAATTTTTCTTATTTGAATTGTTTCTCTATCTTCGATCGTACGGGTGTTATGAAAAATGGATATTTCAACTCCCCACCACCATTTCCACCCTTTTGAGTTGGATAACCCATCTACGAATTCTTCCGAGGCTCTTACTCTCCCTAAAGTATATTCCTTCCCCGTTAAAATATGATAAAAACTACTCTGTTTACATTGAAATAATAGGAAAACTCTTGACAACTCGGTATGGTAAGTCTAGTTAAGTAACCCACATGAGGCCATGGTATGTATGAGGTATTATTTCGCATCTTTATTCATATATTTCAAAAACTGACTTAAGCATACTACGAGGGACGCTCCGAAAGTAAGTTTCGTCATACTTTTTCACAAGGAAGCTTTATTACAAACAAAAACATACAATGGAATAACAAAGTACCAACTTTTTTTCTGAACGTTCCTCGTAATATCTTGGCACCTCTCTACGACTGTCTCCACCGCGACCACTAGGACTGACGCCCGGGGCATCTATATCCATTTTCCCCACTTTACTTTACACTACGGCACACTCCTGACTCCAGATATGAAAATCTCCGGTTTGTAGTTTGGATGGGTGTCCGTAGAATCTCCCTTGCCCCACTGATATATAAGCGTTCCCAGAGTTCTTACCACTTCAGAAATGTGTCCTGGAAGTCCACTTTTCAAAGCGTGTGAGACACCTTCCGTGATCTTCTGCATTTGACACACGTATATTTAATTTAAAGCAAGAGCGCCCAGTCTGATATATATTCTTTCCTTAATAGTGGACAGCCGCCGAGTTGTTAAAAGGAATAGACCTTTACTTTCCGGCTTGCCGACAGTAATTTGTTGTTGATGCTGCCATTGTATGAGTCACGCTAAGTAAGACTTGCAATATTGTTATTCATGCAACTGTGCTATCCTGCTGTCATGAATTTGAATTCCATTTAACCTGTATCATTATCGAATTTACACTTTTTAACAGCTTCATTTTATTTGTTATCTAATTAGATGACCCCTCCTGTTTTGGAAAGGGGCTTTCGTTTTCTTTCATCTAAGAAGTCATAGAATACTTGATATGCTTATGGATTCTACATAATTTGTGAGTCAGCTAATTAATCATTAAATTTTAGTTTATAAGCCTAAAAATGAGATAATTCGATGCCCGTACGGGCGTGACTGTTAAGGGGTTAACACAATAATATTCATAGGGGAGCATAATTTGTATATGGTGTCACGCATGTT
>BGPR01011654.1:0-12238 GCA_013235015.1 Araneus ventricosus | reverse complement strand
ATATTCATAGGGGAGCATAATTTGTATATGGTGTCACGCATGTTGCAGAAGTTCTCCAAAACGCTCTAGAGAGCAGAGCTACTAAATTTAGCAGGCATTACTTCTTGGGTAGTAGGTGTTCACTAAGAAGGTTTTTTCCTAAACTTTATAATATTCATAGGGGAGCATAATTTGTATATGGTGTCACGCATGTTGCAAAACGCTCTAGAGAGCAGACCGTCGGACGCAGAGCTACTAAATTTAGCAGGCATTACTTCTTGGGTAGTAGGTGTTCACTAAGAAGGTTTTTTCCAAAACTTTATAATATTCATAGGGGAGCATAATTTGTATATGGTGTCACGCATGTTGCAAAAGTTGTCCAAAACTCTCTAGAGAGCAGACCGTCGGACGCAGAGCTACTAAATTTAGCAGGCATTACTTCTTGGGTAGTAGGTGTTCACTAAGAAGGTTTTTTTTCCAAAACTTTAATTATGTTTTCAATTAAAAAGTAATCTAAATTTTAACGTTTTTCTTTCTATAACTTCGGAGCGCATAATGGCAAGAGTGTGAATAATCAATTTTCAATCAATTCATTAATCAATTTCAGTTTAATACTGACTAAAGATTTAACATATTTCAAAATTTTGCATATTTTTTAAATTATGATAATGCTTTTAGGCCGGCGTTCTTCCTGTAAATTCCATGATGTAAAAATCAATATTGCAACGGCTTCGTTAATGATTGAAATCATTATATATTGCAACGGCTGATGGAATCAAGCCTAAAGAATCATCACGCTACGATGTTTTGGACCAGAAGCTCAAATCTTCTTTATTTATTTTGATACTGGAAGAATATGTCATATAATTCACGTTACTCACAGAATATTTATAAAGAATTACTGAACGAGTAAAATCTCTCTCGTTCAAGCAATCCTTTACCGGCAATATAGAAATAACGGAACCAAGAATGTATAAATTTAAATCCGAAATTTTGGTATATGACATGAAAAAAGAAATGTGATGTGGAATAGCGGAGAGGTGGATGGAGACAATTTTCAGGCAATTTCTCTTGATATAGTCGAAACAATAACACATTCACTGAAAAGGATCAATGGAGGTGATGAAGATGAAGACGACACACAGGTCAAGAACATTAAGTGGAAGGAAGCAGACGAAGAACTGCAGACGTTCTTAAATTGGAGGAACAATGCCCTTCTATATCAGTATAAGATGTTAGAATGCTCCTTTTTTACCAAGTTAATTTTTAATTCCGGCGACTATCTGGTAAGGTGGGGGCAAAAAACTACTTTTTAACAATTTCAATTAACATTTTAATTCGATGCTGAAAATTAAAGGCTTGGGGACCTTACTGTAGAACAGTCTTTTTATCTTTAAGTGATATTTTCTAGCGACTGATTTATTTAACTATTCTCTGTTAAGAAATAGTTAAATAGTTCTGTTCTAAGTACAGAACGATTTTGCATTCTACTTTCTACTGATCTAATATTTACCATAGTAGGGCTTTCGAAAGCATGGACCCCGCCCTCAAATGCTACAACATGCAGGAATTTTGAGGTCATGAAAACAGTGACAGTGAACGGTTTTTAGACTCTTTAGTATACTAAACAGTCTAAAAACCGTTTAAGTAAGAAAAAATGAATAAAACTTTCTTGACTCGAATTTTTGCAAATAAATGAATTTAATTCAATCAATTTTATTCATATTTCTTTAATGTTGTATCTCACTATTTTGTCTTTCTACCCATGTTCGCTTAAGGAGCTATTTTTTTCAATTTATAGATGAGGCCAAGGATCATTTTCTCAGCCAAAATGGGAATCGGGAGGACTCATCGTCATAAGCAATTTAACTTCCACAGAAGGAAATGGTCAAAGTTCATGCTGCACTAACAGCCATAGCAACTGAGAAAGAAAGAAAGAAAAAAATAAGGATTCGAGGGGAGTTAGTTGAAAGTGACAGTAAATAGCTGCAGAGTTGTACGAGGTCGAAGTTACCTTTGACCTCGCTAGATGGCGACACCATATCCCATTAGACGACACCACTCTCCTGGCGTAAGTTATAATTAGAAGAGTCCAACGGAAGCTCCTCGTCTCGAGTTTCTCGTCGTGCAATGAAAAGAACCCCCAAAAGGGGGCGTGTGGGGGGAAAATATGTCGCCGATAAATGTCACAGAAGTTTTCCGAGCCCGTGGGAAGTAGGGTTATTAAAAAAAATTGTGGAAGTCGGGGAAAAGATTGAAAGTGAACCGCACGCTATTTTTCTTTGAGGAGGGGGTCCTACTTACCTTTGCAGGATATATCCCATTTTTCACTGTCTTTCCCATCCATTCCGTAGACATTTTTTTCCATCTCATCCCCCCCACCTTTGTTAATTCGTTTGGGTCTTCCTTTTTTGCACGTTCCGTATTTTTAAACAAGAATAATTCAAGAATTGTAAGCTGGATTCGGTTCTTTGTTTTAGCTAACTTAGAAACATCACTAATATATTTTTCCCCTTTTTGCAAAAAAGATCCTGGGTGGTCTTTTTTTTGTGTGCATGTTTCCTCTGATGGTTCAGATGATATACTAAAATAGGAAAACGAAAGAGGACCAAAAAAAGGAAGTGACTTTACTAATTAATCCATTAAGGAGTTTTTGGGTTTTTAAATTTTTTTTGAGGCAGTTTTTTTAAATCGTAACTCTAACTTCATATTTTTATAAAATAAGTGATTTTTAATTAATTCAACTGTGATTCTCTTAGGCATTTTGTCTTTTTCATAGACAACATTGTAATCGTCAAAATATTCGACCTCCAGATATTGATGTATCGAGCTCCCTAAGTCCAAAAAAGACCTGTGTAAGCGTGATACCTTAACACTGTAACGCTTGATGGAACCGAAAACCGGTTTTTTTTTTGTTTCAGTTAACCGGATTTTTTTGTCCGAGTTATAACCGGTTATTTTTTAAAAATCCAATAACCGGGTAATAAACCGGATCGGAATATAGGCTCGATTTTAGGTTCCATTAAACTAAAAATCAACAATTTATTAAGCTCTGAATTTCATTATTTTAGGCCAATCACCGACAACCTTTTCCACGAGGCGTCTGTTGGTTGGCGGATTACTGAGAGCATGAATAGATAAATATGGGCCAATGGATTGATTTCCTGCAAAAATAATATTGTCACGTAGACACAGGTGAGACGATTAATTGAGCAGACGTGAAGTATAGAAATGTCAATTTATTAGAAATCCCCAACACTGGCGTTTGATCTAGCTGATCGTATATCATTCAACCCTCTCAACTAGAGAGCCGCAACTTATATACAGTAACAGAACACTCTAGAGCATTCTATATTCAAATTAATTAAATTTACATAAATTGGGGCATTCTGGAAATTAGCATAATTTAGTGTTAAATCCAAAGAAAGAAAAACCCAGTCCGCAACCAGCGGGGGATCGAACCGAGGACCAATAGATCCGAGGTCAGCTTTGCTACCTCTCAGCCACATAATGGACGAGTAACGGGAAAAATGTGGCAATATTAATCAAAATTTTGTCTGCAAACGTTGTGTTTTTTTTATATCCTCCCCCCGAAAACCGGTTTTTTATACCGGAAAAGCATGGTATTTTTCCGTTAGCCGGGCGCAAATGTCGCCAATTGTGAACCAAACGCGAGCCAAATCGCCGGGCGCAAATGTCGCCAAAATTTGGCGGAATTCTACATTATTTGGCGATTTTTCGCTTGCGCCCGGCGCAAATGTCACCAATTGTGAACCAAACGCGAGCCAAGTCGCCAAGCCATTTGGATGTCAGAACAAAATCATGAAACTAAGTTGCTGAAAACAATGCTATTTCATTAAAAATTAAAAATATGTAATAATTGTTGAATAACTTTCCAATTAGAGTACAGTTTTGAGAGTTACTCATCAAATGATATACGATGCTCTAGTTTCTGTGTGTATTTCTGCCGATATGTTCCGTTCAAACATTAAGTGCTGACAGTACGTTTATTTTCGAGAAACAACTAATAAATGATAAAGGAGTCGGCGAAATAGTTTTAAAATTTTGTTTTCGCGATGACATTTTTAATACAAAAACGTTCGGAATATGTTTTGAAGTTCTTGAGTTTAAGGAGGCTCTCATTGTAGAATAAATTTACGCATCCAAATTTTGGCTTCAAAAGCTTGGATTGTAAAGTTGAGCTATCATTTTTTTATAAAAAAAGAGAAGAATCATATTAAAAGAGATGCCTATGTATTAAAACTTAGCAATGTTTATTTTCCATTACACTCCAGCAAGATCCGCTGTTATACGAGCGAGCGAAAACAAAACAGGAGATAAAACATATCTATCATAAACTCCGCCTCAAGGACAAAGTGACGTAATCCTCCCGCTTGGTACCAGAGATTGCTAAGTACGCATGCGCATGGAGATCGGTTTTGAAACAAATGCTTAACAAGTATGCGGTTATATAGACCGACAGACAGTCAACCCGTTGACGGATTTGGCCCAAAATTTGATACACGGACCTACATTCATGACGATAAAACTGTGTACCAAATTTTATCCATCTAGCTATTCAAGTTTTTGAGTTATAGTGTTCGCATGACTTCGGACAGACAGATTTCCCGTTGATGGATTTTGTCCAAAATTTGATAGAAACCTACAAATTATGTTTAAAGACCACATACCAAATTTCATCTTCGTAGCTCTCATAGTTTACGAGTTATCGTGTTCACAGACATACAGACATAACTCCGAAATTGTGTTTTTCGGACTAAGGGAGGTCTAATACGTGGAGATTCGTCAAAATCTCGAGTTCGAATTTTTTGACGATTACAATACTTTCTCTTTGTATACTTTGTATACGAGAAAGTAAAAAAGGGGCCGCATAAAAACCTCGGAAGTTTATCAAGGGAACAACTAGCAGCACCAGCTATTCTACGTATCGGCTCATTTTTTTTCAGTTTTAAATTCAGTAAAACCTCAATTAACCAAACTCGGGTTAACATTAATCCTCGAAAACGTTGGGAGCGCAGCAAAAACAAAACCGAACAAAAAAAATCCCCGATCTTTTGAATGAAAACTACTTATGCTATAAATTATTACTAAGTAAGTATTGATGCACTAGTGTAATCATAAAAATGTTATTTTGACTTTAATAAAGAGCATAATCGTAGTCTACAAAGAGATTTTTGAATTCTTTTACACTCAAAACATTTAAGAATTGCATATACTGTTGTTAGATACCAAACAATAATAGATGTTTATGGCTTTACCGATCGTTATCTTTAGTACGGTAAACCGGGTTTGTACTGTGCTGCATATAGATTACTGGAACAGGATTGAAAAAAAAAGGTAATTTCTAATATTTTGCCACGAATTTCTGCAAAAAAATTTTTCAGAACCATAAAGGCAGTACGTTAAAGCTCTAAATAAAGCTTCCATCCCTTACGATAGGTATTTTACAATATTCTAGAGGCACCGTGTTGATGGAAGCGCACTGAACAGAAATGCTATTTGAAACTTGCGCAATAAACGTGGAGCATTCTGATTGGTTAACTATGCTTGTAAAGTGACGAAAAAAAATTAACGAAATTGGACCAGTTGTTGAGGCTCAGAATTCAGTCAAAGGATTTTTTCCCCAATAGAGAATGTACAGTGAATTAGGGTTTTTGCATTTTCTCTCGAAATAGAGGATGGGGAGGCGACCACTGATGGCATATCTAGGCGTCGTGAGCTTCCGTCTAAAATAAAAATTGGCGAAATAGGTACAGTGGTTGGGCTGGGGGCGCAGTCAAGGTTTTTCCTCATAGAGAATGTACAGTGAAGTCAAGTTTTTGCGATTTTTTCTCGAAAATGGAGAGTATTGGGAGACAGGTGACTATTTATGATATATCTAGGGGTCATGCGCTTTCAGATGAAATAAAATTGTGGAAATCGGTCCAGTGTTTGGGGGCGATAGACTGGTCCTTCGGATTGGCCATCTATTTTAACTTTCGGTCGGCCGAAATACAAATTCAAAATATAAATGTTTACCCACGTTCGGGCGCAACTCATCTGTGAGATTAGAAGTTAAATTTGTGTTTAGGCTTAAGGAGAAGCTTATCAAATTGAACTATTCCGTCATACAAAGCTATATTTGCGTCTTTGAATAACTCTTTTGTATTTCCTTGCAATTCCAACTAACAAAATATCCAAAAATTCAGGAGGGGGTTAACGTTTGTTTTCCAGTAACGTTCCTCAGCAATGACAACTGTTGTCGTTGAGAGCGTGCAACAATTCGGCGTTTTTGAAAAAAATATATTGGAAATAACGATCAATATCATTGAATTAGGGGCTGGGACATAGGTACACGAACTTTTGCAGCTATATGAAAAGAAATATTAAGAAAAATTGGGAAATCAAAAACACAAACGTTGTCGGGCGTAACTCATTTACTAGATTAACGTACCCCTCACGTACATCAAAAGAGCTCTAGAGGAAAAAACCGCGAAAGAGTTGCAACCAGAGAAAGTTGAGTCTAGGCGACAGGAAGGTGAAACAAGTAATATAAAAAAATTTTTTAAAGTCAATTCCTACTTTAATAATTAATAGTTTAATAGTTTTCGAGATATAATGAAAAACGTACTGCGCATGCGCAAAGATATGGCTAAAATATGGGGGTGTTTCGATGATCCCATGGGCCATCCATATACCCAAGAACCAAGTCTGTAATGTTAATAGTTTTCCGAGATATAATGAAAAACGTACTGCGCATGCGCAAAGATATGGCTAAAATATGGGGGTGCTTCGATGATCCCATGGGCCATCCATATACACAAGAACCAAGTCTGTGATGTTAATAGTTTTCGAGATATAATGAAAAACGTACTGCGCATGCGTCATGCAAAATATGAAATGACAGACAAGAAAGCGAATTAATATTGCATTGTCATCTAATTATGAGCTACGTTTAAAGTTTCAAGTATCCAGCTCATCGGGAAGTTAGTTTAAAATCGATTGCAAAATTTGAACAAGATATACGGAGAGTGTGAACTAATAGTAGGAATTGAAAAAAGAAATCTAATATACAGTCACACTCCGGTATAACGAATTTGCAAAGGATCCCAACCGAACTCCTATGCCACTAATGCATTTCCTACTACTTTTAACGGTCTTCAAAAGCAAGGAATTCGGATAGAGTGAATCAAAATTTTCAACTTTTCAAGCTTCGATTCAGCTCTTTAATGAAAAATAAATACTTATTTTCATATTTTAGTGAAATAAATGCAAGTACAATTAATTTCACTGCTTATTTTTTTAAGAATAAACCTTCAGTTTAATTTATTACAGTCCATTACGGATTGCATTTTAGTGTAATTAATTTAGTCAACATATAAATGCATTTATGGATTATGGGAAATTTTGTGCAGCCAATATTTGAAACATCAGATACAAGGAACCCTCGGTTATAGCGAACTTCTCGATCTGTCTGCTAAGGGTTCGTTATACAGGAAAGCACCGTTTGCAGGTTTCTCACTTATACGTCGTGTGATGTATTTTATCATAGCATGAAGAATCGTGTAGAATTCTTTATCAAAAATAATACATTTATTGGACGTTTTCCACAGCACAAAACATGCAAAACAAGCACATACACTTACATCACAAAACATGCAAAACAAGCACATACACTTACATCACAAAACATGTAAAACAAGCACATACACTTACATCACAAAACATCATCGAATTCCAAGTTCGATCTCATAATCATAATTCTTTTCCGTTGCTATGCAACGTTAGCAAAAGACAATATCGTTGCCAAACTATTTTTATTACCTTTAGAAAAGAATTAATGCCAAACGATATTTTTAATTAATTTCTTTTTCAGCCGAACGATATTTTAAAATTAATTTCTTTTATGACCAAACGATTTTTTTATCTGATTAATTTCTTTTCTTTAAATATTTTAATAATTCTACAAATATATATATTTTTTAATCGTTACGAATATCACAGTCGTTTCATCACAGTCTCGATTCATTCCTATCCATTGTGATGATAAAGAATTTCGTTTATAAGGCGCAAAGCTTCGGTTATACGTCGTTTTCCCGCTCTCTAAATTGTGAAAATAGTTCTCTCCTTCTAGTATGTGAACTGTGATACCAATTTCGAGACTTTAGAATTATTCGTAATTGATGAATTCATAGAAGACAAATTGCCTGGTGCTAATTTAAGTGATGATGAAGAAGTTACTCCGCCTTCTTTTAAAGAAGCAAAGCTTCGGTTATACGTCGTTTTCCCGCTCTCTAAATTGTGAAAATCTTTCTCCCTTGAACGAACTGAATATAAACTGAACCTTGAATATGAACTGTGATACCAATATCGAGACTTTAGAATTATTCGTAATTGATGAATTCATAGAAGACAAATTGCCTGGTGCTAATTTAAGTGATGATGAAGAAGTTACTCCGCCTTCTTTTAAAGAAGCAAAGCTTCGGTTATACGTCGTTTTCCCGCTCTCTAAATTGTGAAAATCGTTCTCCCTTGAACGAACTGAATATGAACTGAACCTTGAATATGAACTGTGATACCAATATCGAGACTTTGGAATTATTCGTAATTGATGAATTCATAGAAGACAAATTGTCTGGTGCTAATTTAAGTGATGATGAAGAAGTTACTCTACCTTCTTTTAAAGATGAAATGGACTGCATTAAAAAACTTATTTTGTTTGTCAAAATATAAGTGAAAAAGCATCTCAGTGAACTTAATTCGATTCATAATGCTGTAGTTAATTCTCCAGGAAAATCAGCACGTCAGACGACGATTAAAGTTTTTTAAAATTAAACGCAGACCTGTATGAAATAAATAGTATAAAACAAGAAATCCGTAATTAGTACAAGAGATACATAATAAAGGTACGACGTTTTTAACTTTTATGAAAAATTAATTTTAAAGCTTCGTTATTGTTTACTATGAAGTTATTATACTAGTAATATCTTTAAAAAACTTTAAAATTACTTCTTTGAATGAATTTGCATTAGTTGAGTTAAATTTGTAATAATTAAGGTTTTGTAGTAAATATCAGTTATGCGTCTTTTCATTTATAAGTCGTTTCGCGTCAGTTCCTTGAAAAACGTACAAACGGTGCTTTACTGAACTAAGGTTTGACTGTATTTCCACAGTTTCGCAAGCGAAATCGCACTAGAGCGCCTAAAAGAAGAGGAAGTAAATGACAAAATAAACACCGCAGAAGTGAATAAAACATGGCGAGAAAGAAGAAAAAGTGTCGACAGCTGGCGGAGAGATACGAAAAATGATAAATGGACGTCGCTCAGATTCCCCTGCAAAACAAAAAGGACGAAACAAATGGATTACGAGGACGCAGGGTTGCCGACGCTGCAAAAAACCCCGCAGCCTCCGTCTTCCCTCTACCCTTGCTACTGGCGCTCAAATACGTAAGACATTACAAAAAGAACACACTAATTAGATATTAATCCGTGGCTGGAATTGGCCTTTCTTGGGAGACTTCTTGATATTCAAAGCTCTGATGGACACTTTCAGTTTATTGAAAAAAAAACAAAAAACAGCGGGAGTGACTTCCCCGAAACTTTCTCGCATACGACCAGTAATGTGGGGTGCAGCAGCAGGTACCCAGCAGGTAAATATTCTTGGGGTATTTATCCAAGGCCTAGTTATTTTGAGAAAAAAATTATGAATGGTGATTTACAATGAAACATATAAGATTCATGAATTTCTGAAACTTAATATTTTGCAAAAAGAATTGCGTATGTTCTCAATTTTTACACGCGCTGAGGTACCACAACTTTATTTAACGTTTATGAGTAAGAAATCTTACTACAGATATCACTCAAGATTTCACCATACCTTCCATCTGGAGAATGTCAGAACGAAGTTTCGATTCGGGTTGTCATAATTTCCGAAGCACGTGTTTGCGGCTCGCTACAATTTCCTTCGTAGACCGCCACGGTCAAACGCCAACCATACTAACTTAAGTAAAACAAGTATGCGATTATACAGACCGACAAACAGTCAACCCTTTGACGGATTTGGCCCAAGATTTTATACGGACCTACATTCATGACGATAAAACTGTGTACCAAATTTTATTCATATAGCTATTCAAGTGTTTGAGTTATAGTGTTCGCATGACCGCGGACAGACAGACAGGCAGATTTCTCGTGAACGGATTTTGTCCAAAATTTGACAGAAACCTACAAATTATGTGTAAAGATCACATACCAAATTTCATCCCCGTAGCACTAATATGTTTCGAGTTATCGTGTTCACAGGCAGACATAATTCCAAAATTGTGTTTTTCGGAATCGGGGAGGTCTAAAACGTGGAGATTCGTCAAAATCTCGAGTTCGAATTTTTTGACGATTACAATACTTTCTCTTTGTATACTTCGTATACGAGAAAGTAAAAAGGAGCTCCAGTAACAATCCTTTGCACCTTTTACCATGATTTAACATTAAATCGTCGCTTAACTCTTTATAAGGCCCTTGGTAAGTATACTTACCTACAACTTCGTCAGTTTTTAACCCCTTAACACACAATGACGGCTCAGACGCGTGCATCGAATTACAGAACTTTTCCATTTTAAATCCATATTTAACCCTTTATCTGCCGGCGGTATTTAAAAGTACCGCTTTAATCACGTTTATTTCTTCGCAATATCTCCGTTTATCTTCACAGTATTCACAAGAACACGTAGAATGGAGTTCCAACAACAAGCAGCAAATGGCAGCTGAAGGCAGAAATTAATTTTTAAATCATTAATTAAATTAAGTAATTTTAATTAATTGAAAAAATGTCTTCCTCATTTCCAGGATTATTCTACATCAAAACTTATCTAATGGTTTAAAAAAAATAAACCAGCGGGAGTGGCCTCCCCTAAACTTTCTCGTATACTTCTCAAACATTTGTCATTTCCCCTCCCCCTGCGTGGATAAAAAAATTCAAACCTACTGTAACCTAGAATGCAATGACTATCAGAAGGTTTTTCATTGCAGATTATAGCGATTGTAAAATATTTAGGTGAAGAATCAAATTCAAAGACATGCGTATGTATTAAAACTTAGCAATATTTATTTTCTACCAAGCTCCGCTAATGCATGCACAGAGTTTAACTACTTCCAGTACGCGAGTAAAAACTAAGTAAAGAATCAATTTCAAAGAGATGCTTACCGATTTTCCGCTCTTGGACGACTCAAGGACAAACTGACGTAATTCGCTCCATAGCTTTCGCATGCACAGAAGATTGCTTCCAGTACGCATGCGCGTGGAGAAACGGATTCTTTTCAAAAGTAAATTATACAGACCGACAGACAGCCAACCCTTTGACGGATTTGTCCCAAAATTTTATACGGACCTACATTCATGACGATAAAACCGTGTACCAAATTTTATCCATCTATCTATTCAAGTTTTTGAATTATAGCGTTTTCACATGAACGCGGACATACAGACAGACAGACTTCGCGTAGACGGATTTTGTCCAAAATTTGTTAGGAACTTACAAATTATGTGTAAAGACCACATACCAAATTTCATCCCCGTAGCTCTAATAGTTTTTGAGTTATCGTGTTCAGAGACAGACATAATTCCAAAATTGTGCTTTTCGGACTCAGGGACGTCTAAAACGTGGAGATCCGTCAACATCTCGAGTTCGAATTTATTGACGATTACAATACTTTCTCTTTGTATACTTCGTACACGAGAAAGTAATAAAAGGTTAAGTCAATGTAACAATTAATTTTTTAACTACAAAAATCACCTGGACACGCTTAATGTATCGAGTATCCTTTACCATCTTAAACAGACTGAAATAATAAAAAATATCCCAAATGGGTGGTGGCATCTAATTAGGAGGTTAAATAAAGCGATATGGCAAGGGGTGGAATGCGACTTTTAAAGCTGGCGTAAGTTCTAGTCAAATTTTTCTATGAAACAAAAGCATAGATGTTCCAATTTCTTATCTCAAATCAGAACGAAGTGCCTTAATTACTTAGTAATTAATTATTAATTAATAAAATTAATTAACAAAAATTAATACCATCTGTTAAGCTGAATGGATTCCTTTTCTGAAACTGATGCCCATCCCAAAGCTAATTTATTATACCATTACTAGAAAAAAAATGTTCTTTTAAAGCGTTAATAAGCCGCAATTTTTTTGAAATTTCAAACGCGTAAGAAAAAACTTAATTTTTCGCAACCCATAACTAATATTTTTGAATTATTTTAACAT
>BGPR01011653.1:0-35513 GCA_013235015.1 Araneus ventricosus | reverse complement strand
CCCCCCCCCCCTATACTCCGGGGTACTTTTAGGTGTCTATAAAATCTTTGCCTCCCCCCATACTTCTGCCACCTCGTCGCTGCCACTAGCTGTAGAAATAACTCAAGTTCAACAGAAGTTGGAAGACCTGCTGGGAGTCGGTGCGACAAAAGTACATTGACCTTGAAACCTTAATGACTGATTACCCCCTCCCCATCGCATTAAATGAATTTTTTTTGAGTCACGTCTTCCTTTTGCGGTAAGACGATATCTTGTCGCACCACATGTTTATAGTCTTCAGTTTTAAAGATTCGGTGGGCCCCAACCGGAATTTTCTTGCTTGGCCCTTTTGGAGTCGGAAACCGTGATTTTATTATGGACTCAATAACACCAAAGTAGATATTTTTTTTATGAAATTTTAATGATATTTCTGTAGAATATAGATATAGCGGTATTTTTGTTTAATGCACGGACAGATTTCATTTATATATATATAAAAAATGGGAATATAGATATCCCTGCACAATATAGACAAACTGATATTTTTATGGATTAAATATTTCTTTTCAATGTCTTCGGGTATATCGGCAGCCCCTCCCGCCCGATAGATACATGCGATTTGTGTCGGGAAACAGAATATCGGAGAAGAGTGAAGTGCATCGATGGCAGTTGGGTATTGCACACGCATCTCCGGTTGGGACCCTTCGATTTCCTTCCGACATCTGGAGAAAATGCTGAGAAAAAGTGTAACTAATTATTTGTTCCACACCTCAGCTCAGTGGGAGGTACTGCCAAATGCTATCGCCTCGAATTGCTTCTCCGACAATTTGTCGCTAATGGCTTATCCGATAAAAATCAGACGTGTGTACCGGGTCTAAGGCCCGGTGCACACCAGCCGATTTGTGTCGTTGAGCAGTAAAATATAACAATAGTAACCCCCATCTCCCCCTGTGGAGCAACAAAGGGGCACGTGGGTTGCTATTGTTATATTTTATTGCGCAGCGACACAAATCGGCTGGTGAGCACCGGGCCTTAGACCGTCTGCTGTCGGGATTTTGCCAGGCCTGCCACCCCATAGATATGCCACAGATTTCATTTGACCTCCTGCTTTACCAGAACGAAATCAACTCACGCGACTCCACGGACATATGCCAAATGTAACCGCGCATGCCATCTAACATATATGTGCAAATTACACAAGCTATCAGGAGAAATATTTATTCTACTATAATTAGACTTCAAAAATGAAAAAAAAATTAGAGTTTACTCATCTCCAATCCAATGATGAGACGTCTCTTTGTCTGGTAATAATTTGTTTATTATCTCGGTGACATGGGGATGATGTTGCACACAGATTAGATAATGCATTTATACTCAGAAGATATAATGATACATTAATCTATAACATTAGACACTCATAAATACATTCTTCTTACAATAATGTGCCTCTCTCTTCAACATGCAACAACATTCAACAGAGTGCACATGAGTTCCCTACTTTTACTACTTTTATCTCACTATACGTGTACCTGTCTCAATGAGATCAGGCCACTTGAGATCTTTACTTATGACTGCAACTGTGTCATGAAAAGAGATGACACCATACGCTGGAGCGTCATGGACGGAACTGACTTTCTGGCTTACAGAAAGAAGCAACTGCACCACAAAAGGTCAAAGGTGGAAAAGGAAGGTCCCCACTCTCACATCCAGTCAGGGGTCATCAAACGAATCTTCCAACTTCTTTCATTGCTTTTAGAGGGGTTCGCGACAATCTAATTTTGTCTTACGCCCGGTGCACACTTGTGATTTGTGCCGCAGAAGCAATAAACCAATCATTAGCGGTAAAAGCCATAACCGGGACGAAATACATTGAGAAGACCTAGCCGGTCCCCACTTACCCGCTGCGGAGAGTATCGCATCTGCGACAAACTATTGCCTAGCCGGTCCCCACTTACCCCCTCCTGAGAGTATCGCATCTGCGACAAACTTTCCATGTGACTGGAAAAAATATTGCAGATGCTATACTCTCCACATGGGGTAAGTGGGCAACCGGCTAGGTCTTCTCAATGTATTTCGTCCCATTTCTGGCTTTTACCGCCAATGACTGGTTTATTACTTCTGCGACACAAATCGCAAGTGTGCACCGGGCCTACCGATTTGTGTCGTTGAAGCTATAAAAATAACAATAGTAAACCACATGTACCCTGTGGAGACACACAGGGGGAATGGGGGTTACTTTTGTTTTTTTCATAACTTCAACGACACGAATCGGCTAGTGTGCACCTGGCCTTAAGCTCTTGTGTGACGTCATGTCCCTCTCCTCCTGCATCCCGTGCAATGGATTCCAAAAATAAACTGGTGCATTTGGCGTGCATCACACGAACATGAATCGACTCCAATAGATTTGCTGCAAATTGATGGATTCACAAACGCGTCTACCAAACAGTAGTCTAAAGAATTCAAAAAACATTTTAGGAAACTGAGTGCATTCTTTCAGTGCAAGAAGCTAATAAGAAAAGAAAATTGTATTCCTTTGGCACGGCGAGATTTACTTCCGCGTTAAAACATGTTAAGTCTAAACTGCCCAGCTTCAGGGTATATTCTAAACTCGAGATAAAAGTACAAAATTCCCTTAACTATTCCTGTTTGTTTTGATAGACATCAGTTTTACGCATCCCTGCACAAAATTCCTCATTCTAAACCTTTAGAAACAAACTTTCAGTGAAGTAATTTAAATAGATAGCTGATCTGATAGATTCCAAGAAATGTTATAGGTCATTTTTAAAGTTATCTACTACAAGAGTTTTAAATTCCTTCAAGATGTCACTGTTCGCCAATGCCGATGTTCTGATTGCATCAATTCATCTGAAAATTCGATTCATGCCTTTCAGATAATTTGATGAAACATTGATATGAAGAAGCTTGATAGAGCCATAGAGTAATTGAAGTCATCTCTGTACGGTAAAAGATGCAACTCGACGAAAATTTTCTCCCTTCAGTTTTCTCGTATTCTTCTAGTCTTGGATTAAAGTAATATTTGTAATAGCCAGAAGTTACTTTACCAATCAGGTAAAGCAACAATATGGCGCCTCCCTTCACCATCACTACACACAATTAATGTATTTTTTAAAATTCTATAATGTCTGTATTCTAAATATCAAACAAACTTCTACTTAGAAATATGCCTGATTTACCTGAAGATATCTATAATTATATATTATATAAATAATTTAAAATGTTAGGGTGAGAATTTTTAAACTTCAGATGAATTTAGGATTGTATAGTGGTCTTATTGAAACAAAAATAATTCGCTCATCAAATTTATTCAAAAAATATATTGCTTTATTTTAACACAGTATTACAAAATCTCCTCAAAAATTTCCTTTTCTTGGCTTCTTATTTCTACAAACTTTCATTGTCTTCTGAATTTCAATGCTCTGCAAAAGGTCCTATTCAACTGGGCCAACTATCACTCCTGGGACATGGATTGATAAGTTTCAGTTTAGAAAAACTTCTCTCGCCAGTAGCAGCAGTTACTGGGATAGAGAGAAACATATTCAGCGCCACTGGTCTTGGCGATATTATTCATGATAAAGGGAGGGAGTACCAAAATGAAAGGGAAATTATTTTCCGTTTTTTCCGGAGCTCTCATGTGCAAGTGCCCCATTATTTTGATCTTTTAGCTGTCAGAATAGAAAGTTAGCTTATAAAGTAAGATCTTTTTTCTATTTACTTATATCTCTGAGATCTTAAGAATACTTTATCCATGATTGTTTAGGAAAATATACATATAAACACGAGCTATCTACTTTTGAACTGAACATGAAAAACGGAAAAAGACGTTTGAGGCCGCTAGGAGGGTTAAACTATTTTTTTCTTCCTCACGCTTCTGATTTGGCGCTACCCCGGACACATATTAATTAACTTTACATTGATACAAACCATGGAGATTTGCAAGTCTCGTCATTGATTGGTTTTTCCCTACGTCTTTTGTGACTAGTATTTTGTGGCATAGTATTTTGTATTCTCTTCTTCATTAGTTTATTCAAAATGAATAAGAGTTGATGCAAAATTTTATTTCAATTGAATCACACTTTTGCTTTAAAACTTCTCAATTACATTGGATTAAAAAATTAAGCAATACATGTGTTGCAAAATTTGTCATGACGCCGCCTCTGTTTCTGATACAGAACTGAAGACTGCGTTTTAGTCAAAATCAGATATTTGTAATGTAATTGTAAAGAAAAAATATATAAAAAAAATTGAAAAATTAAGTCTTTAATTTTCTAAACTAGATTTCGAAAATGTTTGCTTAAGAAGTAACACATAATGGTGTGTGACGTCACAAATGGCGTAGGAAGATCTGACCAGTGAGGAGGCTCGAAAATCTCTGTAGTCCGTATCAATGTAAGGTTAGTTAATATGTACCTCAGACTTACGACCACGGGTCCGGTTTGCCCGGGTCTCGGCCCGCTCCTGTTAGTAGCTGTGAAGTCAATTCAGGCTTACATGATAAAAGTAAAGTCTAATCCAGATTTTAAATCAACTGCGCATCGAGCAATTCCTGCTTGCAATGTTCAGAACATCACTTTTGGTGTTTGGATTTCACTTGTACATGGCCAGCGAATACGATGGATCTTTGCGGGAATCGGTTCTCCAACCTGTGACCTTTTCTTTTAAACAGTGGCGAACCCGGGGGGGAGGGGCTATCGGACTACAGCCCCCCCCAGAGCCAAGCCAGAATTCCTGATTTAATTTAACATCATTACAACTGTTTTTTCTTAATTTCTCTCTTTAAAAAATAATAACGTTTCAACATTGCTTTCTGGCTTGAAAGGCTCAAAAATTTTGCTACTTTCGTAGTCATTCCACTTGTACTTGTAGCATTGACGCGGTCGAAGACATTTTTTGGCTAGTTATTTCATTGTAATTTTTATTAAATTATCGAAAGTATTGTATTCTTCTTTATAATTCTTATTGTCATGTGAGTAAAGTCTCTAAAGTTAAAGAGTTTTGGTTTACTTTAGCCTTGAAGTTTGCCATTCATCACGGCGATACCCCCCCCCCTCCCCACCGGAATCCTAGATTCGCCACTGCTTCTAAAAGAACATTTTCGTCTAGTCACAGTCTAAAGGTTTTTTTTAAAAAAATCGACATTTAGATATATTCATTTAACTCATATTATTAAAAAAGCATGAGTTATGCGTGTTATAAAAGTTGGAGAAGAATTTAATTCAAGTGCACCCGAAAAAATTTAAAAAATCTGCTAGCAATAAAATGGTAACACTTATTTCTTAAGCGAATTGGATCACTAAGCAGAATAACTTAGTTTGTTGCATTTTGTATAGCATTTTGTTTTGTTATACATTTGCCATCAAAATTTGAATGAAAAAAAGTTAAAAGATCGTTTGCTGAAAGGAACAACAGTAAAAAATGATTCATTTTCATTTTTTCCTCATTGATGTAGAAATCGCATTGATTTCACTCAGGCGTAACGATATTGATGAAAACGCCTCTTGAATCATCACTTTATATATGCATTTTTTCACCTTAAGTTTTTCTTTCTCCTTCTGAAATATCCCAGCGTAAAATTTCGAAAGAAAAGAAAGCAAACATAGCTAGACAAAACGCGACTTCGTTCATCTGACATCAGACGATTTACGTTCTAAACGCAGAAATAAGAATAACTGGATGAATATTGTAAAAAATCTTTCATTGCAAATTTTGATATACCGAGAACCTAAATTTTTGTTTCCTTACCTGTAAGGTAAAACTTTTAACAATGATTGAGAAGCAATTTTTTTAAAGAATTAACTATTATCATATTTGGTAGCTAAGTTTGATAATGGGCAGAAGGGTGTATTTTTTGCAATTTAAAAAGCCAGTAACCTAGGAAAGGCTTGTTTTCATTATCATAGCTAATTGTTTTTAAAGGATTAAAATCTTTTCAGCATATAACGAGAAATAAGCCATCTACCACCAATGGAGAATTTCTATTTTGTTATGAAAATTAAATAAATAATGAAATTCGCATCCTTAGCATCACATCAAAGAATAATGACGGGAGTGGATTGATGGATATATTATTCAGCGGAAGTACTATCTTTAATAAATAATTTAACAGCCTTTGAAAGGGCTACGGGCGAATACAGCATCAACCCGAAACTGCGGTCAAAGTGCACTTCATTCACAAAGTATAAATATTTAAGATATTCTGCAATTTGAGCCTTGTTGTGATGTGGATTATATGTTTAGATGCCCAAAGGCCAGCTTTAGTATGCCATGTACAGGTAGATGTTGATGCCGGTGCAATACGTGTTTGTAATGTAGCATCAACTCACGCATTCACTCAAGTCAAGTGTCGGTAATTTGAAGTCGGAGAAGCACCTCAAAGATGTTCATTAACAAACTGAATTGCAGGTCCGGGATTGAAAGAACTTTTAATAAATGCCATAGAATTAAAATGAATAGGCTCTGTCGTAAATTTTAAAAATAAAAACAAAGCAGTCACACTTTTCAGTCCCCTAATTTACTATTTTGAAAATTGTATTCGTAATTGTATTCGTGTAATTGTAAGAATAATTCGATGAGAATGACTGTTTACCTTCCTGGAATCAGAATCTGTTGCAGTATTTTTGACAAATTTTAAATCATATACCACAAGCCAAATAAACTTTCAGGATTAACGCCTAAGTAGATTTATTCACAAACTATTCAAAAGCTACTGGTATTTACATTAAATTGCCCATTTATCTTTTGTTTTCAGCTTAAGCATTGTTTTGTTTCGTTCTTAATTCTACCAAACCTTTTCATTTGTTCATCAAAACCTGCTATCACCAATTATGATCTTTTAAAACATTTAAAGTTCTATTTACAATTTGAATGATTTTCATTAATGAGCCAAATCACGTGCTTTTTTAAAATTTTTTATCGATGATCTTTTCATCTATTCAAATCTGCAATAGCCTCGATTTTTACTTCTGAAATATTACAAGCTAGGATCAAAAATTTCAGTTATATGATAAACTTCGCGTGATTTTAAGTATGATGCCATCCTTTCTTTGGAAAGATATCAGAGAATTACTTGTGATTGTCATATTGTCATCCGTTTAAGTAGACTATTTTTATGTTCTCAAATCCAGATGTGTAAAATGTAGATTAATCTTTTTCCAGTTGTATTTTGAAAAAATTCTACAAAAGCTCTTATAATGTCGCTCAAGGGACCACTCCAAAAATGATGGAGAAAATGTTCCCTTAAGCAAATCATCTTAAAATTATTATATTTTGTTATTTTGTCTATTTGATGTAGAAGTACATCTAGATAATTATTTTGAACGCTTAATGAACTAATAAAATCCATATTAAAATTAATTTTAATTATTGGTATTATTTCTTTCTGGATATAGGTAATTTAAATTCATTTCAGTATTTAATCAAATTCTGAATAAAATTTCTGTATTATTTCATTTCCCAGTACATATGATATTGCAAATTATTTTATT
Source organism: Araneus ventricosus (assembly GCA_013235015.1). Classification (NCBI taxonomy): domain Eukaryota; kingdom Metazoa; phylum Arthropoda; class Arachnida; order Araneae; family Araneidae; genus Araneus; species Araneus ventricosus. The sequence goes on along the minus strand of BGPR01011653.1, from coordinate 28,032 downwards.
TGAATGAAAATAGCATGCGATGTATCTCAGAATATTTTCAACGTCTTATAGTTATTGTATGGCTAATTTTCTTTAATCTTTTAATTCTTGAAAGATTCCTTTAAGCATAACATCATTACACAAAATCATTAATTTAAAAAACATTATGTAATACAGAAAATATTTTCATTACAATAGTACTCATCTTTTGATTGAAATTATTGTTATCAGGTTTTTAGTTAAATTTTAAATGAAACAGATAATTATTTGTTTTAACAATTTTAGTAAATTCTCGAATTCCATTTTTTAAAAAAGTGCATACAAATGCGAAATTCATTTAGTTGTGAATTTTGCAACATTATAAAAGAATTGTTTAAATTAGAATTTTAAAAAATAAGCACCTGAGTATAATTCATCAATTATTACAAATTTTTTTGCGTTTATTTTCTCCGCCTTCTTCATATCGTTTGCACATTCTTCAGTAAAAAGATTTAAAATTATTACTCATAAAGATGAAATTTGTTTGTTTTTGTGTTTGTTTGCAGCTCGTTTCTCAGCAAGCATATTCCGCTTTAAAATTCTAAAATAAACAAATAAATACTTTAACGTGGGATTTGTGCGTAGTACCTACAAGTTCTCTTGATGTTTAGAAAGTGAATTCGATTCTATAAATCAGTAATCACAATATTTTTATATTTACTGACGCCATTTTCTTTACATATTTTAGCAATTCGTTTTTAGAAGGAATAATTAATATTCTCCCGTTATCCAATTAATGTGAAACTGTCATTTTCTTTTTTTTTTGTAGCTTGTTTCTGAACAAGAATGATCTACTTTAAAATTATTTTAAAAAAAATCGTTTGCCGTGGGATTTGCTCGTAGCGTCCACAAAACTATGTAGGTGTATAGAAAGCGAGTTCGATTCGAAGTAGGCGGGATAAAAGTGAAAGCGGGAGATTTTCAAGGCTACATGTGTCTTGAACTCTTTTTTTTTTCTTGTTTTTTCAGTTAGTTCCCAGCCACTCCTGAAACCATTGTTTTCTTGTTCTTCTGCGTGGCATCGTTGTTGCTCAGAGCTTTATTGTCGTTTCGGTGAAATGAAAATGGGAGCAGTTAAAGCTTTATTTTTAGAACACTCGCTCTCTATTCTCTTGCTAAACACTTCAAGCAGGATTGCGTTACTTCTCTTTAAAATCTTATAGGTCGCTCTTTGTCCAATTAAGAGTTATTCCGTATAATAATTGACAAAATGTTCGTGATAACTCAGCACTCGTAACAATTTTAGATTTTTTTGAATGATTATGCATTTATTTTCATAATGATGACCGGAATATCTTTAACATATCTGACACTGTACAGAATTGTCACCAATTACTTCAATTACCCAATTACACTGGTGTCCAAAAATAATGAACAGTTTTGAAAATGTTACAAAATTGGAGTTAATATGGATACTATGGTTCGCAATCAGTAGCTGAGAATTGTGGGACATACTATCGTCGGAAATCACATTTTACAGGGAAGATTCGGTCACGAGGGCAATTAGGGGGCTACCAGAAAGGGATGACGGCGAAAATGGAGTTTGTTCTATCCTGTTTCACAGAAAGCTGTTAACGAGATGTAACTTTCATCGTTGGTTATGTTTGTTGTGCTTAGAACATGCATGAATTTTCATAAAAATAGCAGTCATTTTCGAGAAAATATAGAATTTTCCTTTAAAAAAATCCCAAATTTTTCCGCATGTTTTTTGTTTACAACATGGGAGTTTTCTACCAAATTGTACGAAACTTACAGAACACTTGACAATATGTAAAAGAAGCATTGTGTTAAAATTCAAATATTACAGGGAATTTGAGCATTTGTAGTAAATAATGTTTTACTGCACATGTGCGAAACGTAGCGTAATTTTTTTGATAACATTAGAGCCAGATATATAGGGCAACTTATATAAAAATTCCAGTTCAAAACCATTAGTATTCAGAAAGATATCGGCATTGCAACTTGACGAATTTCGGTCCACTCTAAGAGAAGCTAAATGATGAGGGTTCTTGCACAAACTGATATTTTTTAAACTTGAATCTACGAACAATAATATTGAATTCTATGAAAGTTGAATATCCTAAATAATCATATACACTTATAAGTTAAATAGATAATTTAAATTACAGTTCGACGATTACTATTCGAAGATTCATGTTTAAAAGATATCAGTTTATGCAAGAACCCACATCATTTAGCTTCGCTCAGAGTGTATCGAAATTCACCAAGTTACAATGCCGATATCTTTCTGAATACTAATGGCATTGAACTGGAATTTTAATATAAGTTGCCCTATATGTCTGTCTCTGAAGTTATAAAAAAATTACGTTACATTTCGCACTTGCGCAGTAAAAAAATATTTACTACAAATGCTCATATTTCCTGTAATATTCAAATTTTTTAATTCAAATTTTAATACAGTGCTTTTTTTTTACATATTGTCAAGTATTCTGTAAGTTTCGTACAATTTTATAGAAAACTCTTCATTTTAAAAAAAAAAAAAAAAAAAAAAAAAAAAAAATGCGGAAAAATTTGGGATTTTTTAGTATCCATATTAACTACAATTTTGTAGCATCTTCAAAATTGCGCATTATTTTTGGACACCAGTGTAAATTTGTATGGCAATGGAATCAATACACGTGATGTCGCAATCATGACAAACGTAACTGCGCAAGTCGTCTAACATTTGTTTTACGGTGTGTTGTGACGTCACGTCCTTTTATTTATTTTTTTTCCTGCTCTATAACGCATAATGGATTTGAAAACTAAATTGCTGTGGTGCATTTGACGTGTATCACGAGCATTAATTGACTTCATTGAGGACCTTCACTTATCTATAACATAGTATACTTTACTGATAATTACTTTCAGGTAAATTTATCGTAATGAGCACTTAACCGAGTTAATTGATTTTATTGATGGCTGAACTTAATAACTGGATTCTTGCTATGAGGATATTATAAATAATTGAGCTTCCCTATCGAATTCGTAGCAGGATTTTTTTTTGGGGGGGGGGGGGGCGGATTACACACGGGCTTTTTATCTCGTATGGCAAATTTACATTGATGAACCTTTCACCCATGCTCAGATGCAGTGACTAATTATAAAGCGGGGCATTCACGTTCACGCCGTTACACTCCATTTGGCAAACATCGTGCCAAAACCCTTCGATCCGATGAGAATTGGCGTAGACCGGGAAAATGGAAATCCAATGTCGTTCGAATGAGAGTTGGTCTAGGAAAATCATGGCGGGAGGGCCCGATTTGAAAGCGGGAGTAGGAGGAGGCTCAGTAGCCGAGGGGATTGGATTTCCCGTAGGTGATGGGTTTGCGGTTTGCGTGGTCCGACCCGTGAATGACCCACCTAAATTGATGGGATGAAGATGCTGAAAAGCCCTCTAAATAGTTTGGAACAGCCTTATGGTGAAGGTCCAGCTTAAGATGGCAGGACTGCAAGATGTCACGAGCCTATGGTTTTAGGGGACCCCGACTTGAGATGTTACAGTTACTTAGGCGCATACACACTACAATTACTCTACTTTCCAGGACTGAAAGCTAAGGCAATGTATTAATAAAACCAATGACATGCCCAATAACACAAAATAAACTTATTACAGTGTCGTGCGGTGATTCTAAAACCTACTGAAGCAGTCGAATTTTAAATTCACATAATAAGCACAATATTATCCATGCAAGCTTGCAAAGATACAATAATATTATATATTTGCGCTCGTAAATGTGTAAGAAATCCTAAAAAATTCCTTTCCAAAATTGTTTTTCTTCTTTGCATGGAAGTGTGCATGATTCACATCAGCTCCGAAAGTTACATGATCGGTGAGAGAGAATGTTATGTACTGAGCATGAACTCAAAGGAACCAACAGCAATGCGGGATGAAGCACGAATGACTTGCATACTTTAAACTCGCATTTTTTCATCGCACCTGTGATCGGCCGGAAAGCTAGAAATACTAAAAGCAAGAGAGATTCAATATGAGATCGGTTCTGCCAATTCAGAGAGGAGAGAGGGGTCGTCTGTAGCAGTAAACAAAGCAGAATCGTGCTTTGTCTCACAATTTTCGAGAGAAAAGATATTGGAACACATAATTAGACTAACGTACTGAAGCACTGCTTCACTTGTGTCGGTTGAATACGCGCCACTGACTTATTATATATCTACCATTCTTGTAATATTTTTATGTATTATGTTTTTTCTCTTTATTTTTCTTTTCAACCATTAGGCTAACTTTTTATTTCTTAGACTAGTTGTTTTTTTATTAATTTTCTTCAATTGACTGTTTACTTCTGTGGTCCAAAGCTCATTTATGTCTTGTTGCGTTTGCTGGAATGATATAGTTGGTAATTGCCGTTTGCCTCGTGGGAGCAGTTAATCGCTCATGTGTTCGCATTCCTAGTCTGGCCGGAAGTATACAAGTTCATGGTTAAGGTTATTATATATCATTATTATAAAATAATTAAACTACATTAGAACTTTTATACCGAAGTATTTTATACTTAGTGATACCGAAGATAGTCGACCTGAATTTGATTTACTAAGCCCCCCCCCAAAAAAAACAATTGCTGAGGGCCCCTTACTGTCTAATTACGCCACTACACTGAAAGCTGACTTCTGGTACATGGACATAACTGAGACCGTTGTTTTATTTGACAAACTTATAATTTTTCAATAATTGATTAATTTAATCGGCTACTCTGTCGGCTCTTAGTATTTATTACTTTAATCACCAATCTTGCAGCTGATTTTCGCTAAGCAGAAAGGCTCCTTTGAATTTCAGCTTTCGACTTGAATGATGTAACCACAATTTTGTGGACTTCCTTAAATGGAAGGCAATCCATATATGATTATGAACTTATGTGGTGTTGGGGTGGGAAGCGGAGGTGGGGTGGACAGCATTCCAATAAATTTGGAAAATCAGTTATTGAATCCAAAACGAAAAAAGATACGCTTCATTAACACGAAAACGAAGATATCTTTTAAAAAAAAGAAACACATAAATAACACAAAATTGTTTTGACATTAATTATTGGAAACTCCAAAATGTATTAGGAGGAGGGGCCAAAATTCAAGAAAAACCATTGGCGCGATTAAAACCGAAGTGGAAATTCGACTCTCAAATACTAAAAATTGAGAATCACTTTATATGGATTAGTTTTCTGTTTCACTTATTTCAGAACACTTGAGTTTTCGGAGCAGTATGTATGCTTTGTCTGTCAATGGAAATCTCTAAATTTCCAGCGTTTTATCTGAAGATTTTCATGAGTATTTAGTATTTTTCTTTTCGTGGTTATTGGTTGAGGATACTTTGAAAATGAGAAATTTGATTGGTGTTTTTCCAACTTGTTATTGTACAGCAACGAACTCGGAAACCTTTCGCGCTTTTGCGCATGCGACAGGCGGAGTTATTTTCATCAAAATAGTTGGGAAATGAAGAATGGAAGGGTGATGTTGACATTTTACTGAGCGTGATATAACAAAGAACTCCGGAAATGCGCTCGTATGACTCATTGCCTGACACCCCTTTCCGGAGTAAAATCGTCCAAAAGTGGTAGTCCCGGAATTCGTTGCTGAACAGTAGCTTCGGTTGTTTATTTAAAATATGAGTCTGATTTTTGTGGAATGAATGTCATAATATCCTTGTTAGAGCTGTTTCTGACAATTTACGAACCTAGAATAAGAATTAATAATCACATTTTCTTTTATTATGTTTCCAGTTTGTATCTGAATGGGATACAATTTTTTTTTCTTTTCATTTAATCGCTTATGGAAATAGACAGAAAGAACTGATAATAAAAACAAAGAATTCGAAGCGTTTTGTAGATAACTGATTGAAGTTTGAGCTTAAAACAGTTGCCAAATGAATTTGGTGAAAGCTGAAATTGGAGGATTACTATTTTGTAAGTGCGGGTGGTTGCTTTATGAACCGAGTCAGAAAGTCGCCCTTTTCATAAATCTCTCCTCTTCTAGCATATTATCGGAGAAGACAATTGATATTAAAATACAAAACAGCGTTTAAAGAAATTTAGTGCTTCAATTAAATGATATACATCATTATTTAGATTTAAGGCCATCATCAAAAAATTTTTCTTCCTTATTCACTGTGACTGTGTTTATTCTCAAATTACGCGTTTCTTCACTTATCCCTCAATCTGCAGGAATTATTCTCCTTTCTTAAAACATTTTTTTTTTTTTTGCTAAGCACTTTAACAGGAAGGAAAGTGAAATTAGAAGACGAAAAGTAATTTCCGGAACCCTTGCAGTGAAGGTTTCCCATGAAGGGGGGAAAAAACCCTCTCCACACTCATACACGACAGCAAACGATAATGTTTGACTCTTACATAAAATCAGAAGAAAAAAAAAGAATGTTTATGTTTTCTTCGTGACGTATTGCATTAAGCAAACGATAATAAAAAAGACATACACAAATGGAATCGTTTTGGAATGAAAGCGTTTTTGGATAACAATGCTCTGGCTCCAAATCCTAAACCTTGAAGGCATAAATTCTTGAAAACGATCAGGTGAATTAAAAAAACAACTAACCTGAGTAGCTTTGAAGTAAATGAGCTGTTTTTTCGTAATCTTAATTTTATTTTTATTTACTGTAATAATGAGGAAGTATTATGTAAGGAAAAAATCATATTTACTATAATTACAAAAGAATTCGACAGGAAAGTGAGAGTTGTGTAATGGGAGTTAGATTGTGCAATTTTGGAAAAGAGAGAGAAAAAAAGTCTGACAAAAAGTAGCCTTCGTCTTCACAGAAAAAGAAACTCTAAGAAGTGGCAAAATCCTTGTAATAAGTAAGTAATCTGAGATGTAATTGGTCAGGCAGAGTGTAAATTGCTTTTTAACGTTGAAAACAATCATGCGTGCTAAAGAAAGTCATTTGTACAATAAAAAAAGAAGGCCATCTGTTAACTGCTATGAGTGACGTCATATTTTAGGATTAAATAATTTTTTCTTTGTTTTTGTGGTTAGTGCTTACAAATAATTTTGTGCAGGGTGTATTCACGCATTTTCAGTTCTGCTTGCATTACAAAAGTTTTCACCTGAATCTCCATCAGTGATCCACGAGCTTGTTTACAAAACTGTACAAAAATCTCAAGTAAATAAGCATATTGTTTTGCTTTGGATCCCAGGATGGATTTTATGGAATGAAAAGTCGGAATTTTGCGCAAAATTAGTTACTGAACATAGCCCATACATTAACTGGATTGCATCGGAAGATATATTTTCCTGTATCTAGCAAAATTCTGAAGAACTTCAGAAAATTATACGGTTAGCAAATATTACGGAAAACATGGAGAAATTCTAGATATCAGAGCCATCTTCAAATGGTCAAAGAACAGAACAGAAGATATCATTTGTGCCAGAATCTTTAGTAAAACATTAATTATACATGGTCTATGAATAAATTTAATCTATCGAATAACCCGATGAGCAATTCTTGCAACGCTATCCATAATCTGGACCATATTTTGCTTCATTGCTCTAGGTATTCAACCATTTGTTGTCGGCTCTGGAACAAACTGGGACTTAACCCTTCAGCAACCTACAGATTCAAGGAACTCACAAGCAAAATCTTAGAAAATAAACTAAACCTAAATATTTTCCTTCAAAACCTGAAGTTTTTTTGACATTCATTAATTAGAACTTTTTGTGAATGCGGGGATGATAGCCTTTGCAGCTAAAAATCTAGTAACCACGTCTTATCAATCAATTAATCTTCGCACACCCTACATAAAAAACCTTGTATAAAACCGTCATGTAGCACCGCCCTTTGTATTTTGAAGCCCCCAGAAAGTTAAAAAGTAAATAAATAAATATATATATTTTAAATTTTTAACAAAAGTATGGAATATATGCAAAATTTATTCCTATCTAAATATAGTAATACTTAATTTACAATACACTAATTTTAATGCAAAAGAAAAACAAAATTAGCATAACTTTGTTTTTCTTACTCAAATTTCAGAAAATTTGTCTTATTCACGTGCATTCAAGTCTTCGCACAGTTTATTTTTCATAAAAAGCAACGTTAGGTTGGATAGTATTTCTTGTGCCACTGTGGATAGTAAACGGTTTTTTATTATTTTAAGCTTGAACTCGGCAATAGCTACCGGAATTTGTTATTAAAATTTCTAATATTATACTTAAAATGGGGAATGCTCTTCCTGTTTAGTGCATTGGTTTTTGTGGGATTCGGAAATAAATTTGGATTAAATTTCATAATCGAACAGTTTCTGATCTATGCATAAGGTAGTTTCGAGCGTGGCCCAGGGCATACGCTTTATCTCGGGGAAGCTTCTGTCTTTGCACAGCGAAATTATATTAAAATGAAGAAACCTAGAAATGAATTCATATCTACCAGCAGTAAAGTAATCTTATGTTATCGCAGCGCCCCTAGTAGCGAAGCTTGGAAGTTACAGATTTTCTCAAAAACTATGACAGAGACAGATAAAGCTCTAAGCATTTTTTTAAAAAAGTGTGTTCAATACATAACGCACAAAATGCCTTTTTTTACTAAATCGGCAATGTTCTAGAACTTTATAGTTGACTTTTTTCTGTATTTGTACAGTTGTAAAGATAAAACGCTAACTCCGAATTTTGACTTTAGGTGGCGATGTAAGTGGTTTCACCGTGTAGCTACTTTACTATACCCAGACACCACTTTTATGACCATAGCTTTCGCCGTTCTGAAGCTAAATGGACGGGGAAGATGCACTCAAGGCTCTCTATATAAGCATATTTTATGAGTTCCTGCGAAATATCTGTCCCTACTTTCTCAATGGAGATCTGAATATACACGAGTTTGATGGTTGAGTTATGTAAATTCAGAAGTAACTAATCCTGCTGTTCATCATATTTTTTTCCTCCTAGCTGAAAGCTACGTCTTCAACATTCTTTCATTTCTCGATACAGAGAAATTCTCTTCTGGCATATATATATTTTGAGTCCAAGATCAATTTTATACATCGGTTGTATTTCTGTTATTACTTTTTACTTTGCATACTCAAATACTTATGAAAAGGAAGCAACTTTATTAAGTCCAACATTTTGTGAAATTTAAATATATATATATATCAGACATTCTATATAAGTGCCAGTAAACTAGTTTATGAATATTTTAAGGCATGTATGTTTATGTTCAAAATGACCTTGGAATCTTGAGTATGACTCTTCACAGATGTGGTTGATTGCTCACGCAATTACTAATGCTGATTCACAAAATAAACACCATTAAAAGAATTTGACGCACTTTCATCCACTATGGCACTATGGTATAGAAAAAGATAATTAAATGTGGGGAAAAGTGGATGAGTCGACACTGAATCGGTGACACGAATCAATAGAGTGACACAGTTATCACCTAGCTCCCATGGCAACATGATGAACGACACAGCACTTGATCGTTGGTCGTAAACTGCGTGGGCTTACTGCCCAGGATAAAACTTTGTTGCGAGCGTAAAATAAACGCACAACGCTTTGAATTATTTAAAGATAAGAAAACTTTCGAATTTTTGTGTTCATTGTTTTGAAAGTGTGGCAGGAGCGAATTAGGCTTGTTGGAGACCTCTGGCACTAAATTTCTTGAGGAAGGTGTGCGTGCGTGTGTGTGTGTGTGGGGGGGGGGGTCTCTGAATCATCACACATAAGCACTTGTACATTTCGACTTCTTAATCATTAAGACAGTTTGGTCTAATATTTAATTCATATCTACAGTTCTGATATAATAAAGACCGCATGCCATTTTTTTTATCGATCTAGCTTGTTGCATTATTTTATGTGCTCACATACACACTAACAAACACAAACCGGTCTTCCCTTTGATGGATGTGGCTAAAATGGTCACAAATCTACTATGTTGGTGTAAAGACTGCATCCAAATTGCCATTTAAATCGCAACGTTCTTGTATATTCGTGTTCGCATACAGACAGAGGGAAAGACAGACAGACTTCGTCAAAAATTTGATATTTACAATTTTAGTGTAAAGCCGTCCATTCATTTTAAGGATAGCCATGCCATTTGTCCTAAGCACGTTTTTTTTTCACCCATTTTAATCGAAAAATACAGGAACGCCATTCACTTGATATTTAAAAGGACGCTAACTCTGAACGAAGGGAAAGGGGGGGCGATCTTCTTTCCCTCTCTAAGCTGCCTGTCTATCGCTCTTCGATTTTCCCCAGTAAGCAGATTTTAATTTATGTTACCCTCAAAGCGAGGCTTCAATCTACGCAAAGCATTGTTCTTTTCGCTAGCCTCTTTCAGGGTCCCTCTGAAGCAAGACTTTAAACTCGCTCCGATTTCAGTCCTCCAATTCGCTCCGATTTCAGTCCAGACGGAATTCCAACTACCACAAGCCATTTGGCTGATTCCCATAGATTTTTTTGTTTTGTTTTTCCTTTGATTTATTTTTGAGGTAGTTTAAGGAATTAAAATATAATATTTATTTTTTTATATTTTACTATATTTTAATAAATCTTTTATATATGTGTAAAATTTTCTACCGATTTTTTAAATATTTTTTCTTAAAAAAGAAAAATAATTTTTTTTCGGAATTTAATTTTACTTTACAGTTATCGTAATCTTGGTGTTTTAAACATAATTTAATACATATTTAGTGAAATCTACGCTTTAAAATAATTCGGGCGTTAACGGGTTGAAAGTTAAACCATAAACAAAAAGTTTGGTAACTTTTGTTTATATCTTCGGTTCTAAAGATTTTAGTGCTTGGGATGCCAACATTCCAAGCTAATTTTAATCCCACATTCCCATCGAGTTGTGCTTTTGCAATGAATTTCGGCCTTAGAAGAATTGAAATTAATACTTCAACATACCTTCATTTTTTTAAAGACTGCATTTAATTTTTGTGCTATTTGGCTTGAATATCTCATAGCTGCAAAATGAAACCTGAATGAAAATAAATCCACGAGATTGAAAAAAGTTGTTTAATGTTGACGGCCAGCTGAGTTCGGCTGGTTGGCTGACTGAATAATGACACAGATTTGTTTGTGGAGGAATTCGTGTTGTGAAGATACATGAATGGTTGGTGAGTAGCCGTAAACCGTGTCAGCCCTGTGCAGGGGTGCAGTGAAGCTGGCACGTCGTTCCGGCACTGCTTTTTTTACTTTCTCGTACGAAGTATACAAAGAGAAAGTATTGTAATCGTCAAAAAATTCGAACTCGAGATTTTGACGAATCTCCGCGTTTTAGACCTTCCTGAGTCCGAAAATCTCAATTTCGGAATTATGTCTGTCTGTGTGTCTGCGAACACGATAACTCGGAAACTATTAGAGCTACGGGTATGAAATTTGGTATGTGATATTGACACATAATTTGTAGGATTCTCTCAAATTTTGGACGAAATCTGTCTACGGGAAGTCTGTCTGTCCGCGTTCATGTGAACACTATAACTCAAACACTTGAATAGATAGATGGATAAAATTTGGTACACAATTTTGTCATCAGGAATGTAGGTCCGTATCAAACTTTGGGCCAAATCCGTCAAAGGGTTGACTGTCTGTCGGTCTGTATAATCGCATACTTCTAAACATTATAACTCGTAAACCCTACGGCTTTAATAAATAAAAATTGGTATGAGACTTGCTAACATTAATTGTAGGTCCGCGCCCAATTTTCGTATCCAATTTTCGAGAGAGATGAATGAAACTTGGCATGAAGCCTTTACGCCAAGATTATAGATCTGTATCAAATTTTGCACAAAGTCCGTCAAAGGAAGTATCTCGTTACGCCTATTTGTGAGTTTGAACAAAGCAAAATGGAAAGTTTTAGTATTTGATCTTAACTGCAAAACTGAAGATTTGCGTCCACTTTTGGAATAATAAAAGGCAACGGGTAGATTGTCTGCTTGTTTTTCTGTCTATGTGAGCACGATAACTCAAAAGCTCAACGATCCACGAAAATTAAATTTGATACGCGAATTATATATAACTATATTTCAAAATAATTTGGTAAAAAATTCTCCACCGAGTCCACCAGCCTCAACCGCCCGAAAGATTTTGAGAATTTTTGTTTCATATGAAAGCTTATGACGTCTAGATATGTCATCAAGGGTCGTTTGCTCCCACCCCCATTTTTGAACGAAATAGAAAAAATACTTCTCCACCATTCATTCTCTATGTCTTTTCGATTTCGTTCGAAAATAGGGAGAGGGGGGCAGGCGACCCTTGAAGACATATCTAGACGTCATAACCTTTCAAATGGAAAAAAAATGTCGAAATCGGTCTGGTGGTTGGGGCTAGCGAACTGTCTGAGGGTTTTACCATATTATTTTAAATGCAGATCCCAACAGTTCCATCACAATGGCGTTTCAAAACTATTTCAAAAAACCTATTGTTAGTGATGGAAACTGTTTAGTTAGGGCGATTTCATTCTGTACTTATGGATCTGAAGACTTTCATACCGAAATTCGTGAAAAATTTATACAAAACTTTACAACTGTATGAGGTTTATTGAAAGATTTTACAATTTTAGAGGAATCTGTTGTCTACAAAGAATATGAAATGTACTACGGTTTTATGGTCTGTTCCACTGATCTTCATGCAGTATTTAAAACTGAAAAAGTAGTGGCCGAGAGCCTCGAAGCAGCGAGGTGGCAGGGGTAGTGCTGAGCAAAGTGGGTTCTGGCCGCGAATCCCCTAAGTGCGGCGAGAACGGCTAGCCTATATTAATATTTAGGCTCAATATATCAACGGAAAGAAGTTCAAAATGGACACTTGATTCATCGCTTAACAAAGACACTAAAAAAAAAAAAAGTGGCATAGTGCGTAAGGGGGAGGGTCGAGCAAGTCGAGGAGAGAATTTCTTCGTTGATTTCTTAAAAATATTCTTAAGAAATTGAATATCGAATAAAAATTGCTTTGTCATCGAGAAAAGAATTTCAGAAAAATTCTCTTGCTAATTAAAAAAATATGCCCTTTAATAGTTATAAATAAAGTAATCGTATTTCAGTTTCAATTTTATCGTATTTCATCTTACAAATTAATTTATTTAAAATATGATTTCTATATTCCTATTTTTCACTCTTTGATTACACTAGGAAACACGACAGAATTTCCGTGAACTCGATCCAGATATCAGACCAAAATAGTTTCGCATTTCATTTAGCACAGCAAACGAGCCAACACGTATCTCAAAACCATCAAAACACGAATCTCTTCCCTCATATCTCGCGTAATCATAACGCGATATTAATACACCCATTTACATCATTAATATTAAAGGTTCCTCGCATTGTGATAATCCATTTTTAGCCAGCGCAAACTCCATCATTACAAATGCTGCGAGAGGCAAACGGCCCTATCTCTTCACTTCCTCGTGCTTTTGCACGAGCATCAATTGTCTAAAAAAATACCTGAGATACACCAGGAATCCAAACATGCTGTTCCTGGCGCTTCGGGGCTGTATTCGACCGACGGCTCTGCGAAAAAAATATAATAAAAACGCTAACTAATGACTGGAAATAAATAAATAAATATAAATAAACTTCATTACGGGTCTTGAGAACGGAACCGGTTTGTGAGAAATTGCTTCTGTTGCAGCCACCTTTTCTTGGGGTTCTTTCTGTACGGATGGAGTTGTTCCCGTAGCACCTGTGGAGGGATGATTTGCGAGAGAACACGTAGTGGCATGGATTTGTGACGATGCGTTGACTTGTAACGGGCTTTGTTGTCTGGGGATGTCAAATTATCGTGTCTGATTTGCAGTGTGGTACTCGGCTCAGTTTGTCACTGGGACTTCTGGGTACGGCAGGGTAGATGGTTATCAGGACAGGTAGTCAATGGTTTTACTTAGAACTGTTCAGGCGGGCATTAGCCCTGCCGTTTAGTATCTTCTCGCGATTATTTTGGAGAACACATGTTTAACTTTTTTTTTCTTTATTCCCATTTCCTAAGGGTTTCCGATTGTGATATTTTTTCATTTCGGTCTTTTCAAAATTTTTCATCCAAAATTTTCTGTTATTGCAATTTTTTTTTTCATCTGGGTTATTTCAAATATTTACCTTAATTTCTATATTCAGCTACGCATCGAAAGAGATAATTCCAAAAATGCGTTATCAATCCAGACAGGTCTAAAACGTGAAATTTAGCAAAGTCTGGACATCAGATTTTTTGACGATTACAATACTTTCTCTTTGTCAGCTGGGATAATTGGGTACGAATTTTGTAGACCTTGTCATTTTTTTTGCAATTTAATTGTTAATATGAGATGAAGAAGAAGTTTAATTTTCTTGTGAGTGCATAATAATGCTCTGCAAGGTTCATTTGGCAATGGTTTTTTTTTTGCAAAATATTCATTAATTGACCAGTTTCGTTCACAGGAACGTTTGCAATTACCCCAGAGACTATGGGGTAATTGGGAACACATGTTTCTCTTTGTCAGCCGGGATAATTGGGTACGAATTTTGTAGACCTTGTCATTTTTTTTTTCAATTTAATTGTTAATATGAGATGAAGAAGATGTTTAATTTTCTTGTGAGTGCATAATAATGCTCTGCAAGGTTCATTTGGCAATGGATTTTTGCAAAATATTCATTAATTGACCAGTTTCGTTTTCAATTACTCCAGAGACTATGCAGTAATTGGAAACACATGTTTCGGCTTCTGATCGCAGTAACGAATTGATTTGAAGAGAATATATCTGAAATGATGTTCCTCATAATACCAATAACGTAATTAACAACAAATTTTCTTATGTGAAAAGTAATATGTATGTACATCAAATGGTAACTTTTTTGGAAAAAATTGGTTGTTAATTTGACATGAATGAGAAAACCGCGTTCTTAGATAATTTCTTCGTACAATATAATTAATTATTCCAAGCATATAAAAAATTATACGTTTTGCTTCATTAAAAACCTATTTTCAATTACTCCGCGATGAAAATTGTCGGAGTTAATTGAGAACATTAATCTGTTTCTGAGGAGAAAATCTAAAAAAGAAAAGTGAAGTTTCGTCGTAATCATTATATCAATACAGATCCAAGAAATATATAACTTACCTTCCATATAATCGGTACAGGGAACAAACAACCAAACTCACGAAATTTTTGGTTTGACTTTTTCTGAACGCAGTTGCAACTAAAGTTAACTAACGTTACCATTTAACACTGTAAAAGTGCTAAGTAAAGTCTTCTTCCTTTATAGGATCTTAACCTAAGCAGATGCTTTTCAGTTCGCTATGGCTTCATTAGTGCGCACTATAGTCACTGTTCCCAATTACTCCGGTGAACACTACTTCGTTTACGATAAAGTAACACTGCTAGCTAGTTAGCCTTCTTTTGAAGCTGCAGGAGGAGTGTTCTCGGATAAACCATGTCATTTTAAACCTCGATTGATACGACGAGAACGATATCAGAGTTCTCAACTCCCTTCATCTCCCAACTTGTGCGCCATACCAGCGAGAAGACGTGTGACCTCGACATATTTAAAGACGCGTATACACTTCCGAGCCAAACGATTCGCGAACCGCTCGCGGGACTTTCGAATAACTTATTTTCACGGCGATCCAAACGCGAACCACGGGGAAGGAGAAAACCCACTTCGAACCATAAATCATCGCTTGTCAGTCGCCAATGGAGAGTGGAGGATTCTTTGGAAACGCTTCGGAATACGCCTTGGTTTGCAGGTTTGACCTTGAAGATTCGAAGGATACGACGAACTACACTCTAACACTTCCCAACGTAAACTGCGAATCCCTTTGTATTCGCTGAAAAACCGACAGAATTCTGTTCGCTACTAGTGGTTCGCGAACAAGAAATCTCGATCACACTTGCGAACCATTCGGCTGGAAGCGGATACGTACCTCGTGCACCCTCCCGGTGTACACTGCGGATCTTTGGTGAAATGGGGTCTCGAACTTACGACTCTCTGATACCGGACCCGAGACTCTGTGACCAGGGTATCGCGGCCCTTTTTAAAAAATGCTGGAATAGAATATAGTTTATATTCCCTTAATATAATTATTTCCTATTCTTCTCTTAAAGCTGCTTCAACTATTATACATTTTGCAATACCAATAAGAATTTGCTTTTTTTTTAAATCACCAACTTAACAAATGTGCAAAAAAATTAGCTGATAGCGGATAATGGCAAAACAAAACGACCTGGTTGGACAGAAAAGACAAAATGCGCCATGCTTTTCATCTCTTTGAGAACTCTTAATCTTCTGGAAGTGCCTGAAAGCACGTCTCGGTTTACATTCTTACTGTTGAGTAGCCGACATGAAAGAACTTTTTCATTTGTAATTGTTGAAGATGCTTGAGTGAATGTCCAGTGTGGACTTTATGTATGTCCATGCAGTGGCGGCGATTGGGAGGAAAGAGTGCGGGGACAGAAAATTTTTCGACATCTAAAAGTACCCGGGAGCATAGGGATAGACAAAAAAAAAAAAAATGACGAGAGTCTCTCTTTTTTCAAACAGCCGCCGATGTTAAAGGCGTAGGACTACTTTACTCGCGTGACTCTTTTGTTTCTCGAAGTTTCTCTTTGTTCCTCGCGATTCTCTTTTGTTTCTCGAAACTTCTCGGTTTCTCTTTGTTAATCGTGATATTCTTTTGTTTCTCGGATTTTCTTTGTTACTCGCGATTCTCTTGTTTCTCGAAGTTACTCTCAATTCCCTTTTGTTTCTCGAAGTCACTCTCAATTCTCTTTTGTTTCTCTGAAATATTAATATATGGAAAATTGGCGAAATAAAATGAAACTAAGGTTACAATGAGAATTGTTTTATTTCTTAATAAAATATATTACAATGTCAATTCTTTTGTTTTGAATTCTTCAATGGTGCGTTGATGTGTTACAAATCTGTGTAGGATCGGTCGATGACATGAAAAGTAACATACATAATATAATTATTCGGCACTAATGTTTCTTGTAAAAGTTGAATCAATATATGAATTCCCCAGAGTACTAGAATAATGTTTTTAACATATGTAGTTACCGAGATATAGAAGACCGCGTCACCAATTCATGTATATTTTTGCCCAACTTTGCGACTCAGTAGTCGCTGAACTACAATTCCGATTTTCAATTTTTGGAACTCCTGTTGTTACCCTTTATCTCTAAAATAAGACATTAGTTATGTTTTTAACGTATGTAGTTACCGTTAGAGGATCTCTCATACAACGTTTTCTGTGGTGTTTTGGCGTGTGAATCAAATTTCTTCCTGAGATCCCAATGGGAGGAACGTAGTCCTACGTTTAAAAAAAAAATCAAATTTAATTACAAAATTAGCTAGTTTCACCGGACACTACAGATTTTTTAAAATATAATTCCTTGTTTTAGTCAGCGAAAATGGAATAAATTTTTTCTGAAAGAAGTGGGGAAAAATTTTATCCCCACGAATTCGCTCCCTGAATCAACCGCCACTACGTCCAAGTACACTAAATAAGATGAATACTAGAGGAGCTCACGGCTCAAAGACCAAGATTCGTCCTCCGAGTTGATCGAAAGTATTGCGAGCAAATTTCAATTTCAATTTCAAGTTGTTGTTTTTTATTTTTATTTGTTATTATAAACGGCAAAATTACAAAACGAAGCAACGGGAGTATTCTCCTCTCGACTTTCCCGCATTCTAGCGCACTAAAGCGTGTTTTCTGTTTATCTTCGTGATATATCTTCCTAATTTATCTCCGTTCTGTTTAACTTCGAAGTGAAAGAGAGCGAGTGATCTCTTCTCTTTGGCCGATCGGGTCTAAAATTTGACATACGTACAAGATCATGTACCAGAGAGTGTAGCTAGCTTGTTGCGTTTCTGAATTATCGCGTTCGCATAGAAACGAAAGGACGGATAGACAGATTTCCTGAAATTCTTTTGGGCGATTCGAAAAATTTCGTCCAAAATTCGATATCGATCTCTAAATTTGATATCACGACCACATTTCGAATTTCCTTCGTCTAGCTCAGTGTTTCCCAACCTTTCTTGTGTCATGCCCCATCAAGGCTTTTCTAAAATTCTTATGTCCCCTATGCAACATATACATAATTTTTAATATTCAAAACTTGAATGGTTCAATGAAGAACTAATATAATAGGTCTTAGGAAGAAATCACAAGGAAATTGTTGAGAAACGCAGTAATTCAATTTTCATGGCATATAATAGAGAGCTGAAACGCAAGTACGAGATAATTTTAATGAACGATTTTTCTGTATTGTTTTAGTTATCAGTAATTATTTCTCATTTAAATTTAGTGAGATTCTTGCGCCTGTCGCTTCTGTAAACAGATTTTATGTTAGATTCCAACTTAGTTAGCTTCAATCTCCCCTTTGTATTATATCCAGCCAATTTTTTGTTCACTTTCGAATCCCCCCCCCCTTCATAACAATCAAACTGCCCCCTAGCGGGGCGTGGGCCCCGCAATGGGAAACAATGGTCTAGCTCTTTTTGTGTTATCGTGTTTGCAGACAGACCCGATTCCAAAGATTACTTTTTTAGAATCGGGGAGGTATAAAATGTGGAGATTCAACAAAATAATGTCAAATATTTTTGACGATCCCAACAGTTTTTTTTCTATATTTCGTATACGAGGAAGTAAAAAATTCGAGTGTTCTTCTCGTTCTTCTGAGATTCACATGGGGATTTCACATTTCATGTTGTCAAAACTGATAGTTCCTAAGTATTATTATTCAAACGCTCTTCATTGGCATCAGAGAAAATACTTAAAAAATAAAAAATAATAATTATATTTGATTACATGTCTTCCACATCCAGCATGTTTTTTGTCAGCTCACTTCTCACACTACTGAAGCTACTTTTAGTCACCTTGTTTGAGCTCCTTCTCAAACTCTCTCGATTCAAATTACCTTTACTCCACCATTTTTTCTAAATTGCATCTCAGACTGTAAAAATTACCATTAGTCACCACATTTTTCTTTCAAAAACATTGCTTCCATTGGAGCAACATTTATCCGTCGCGTCGCGATTGAGATTTCGATTTCATCACTCTAAAAAGGAGGCGTGCTGACTAGGAAATGAGCAGTTTCTTTTTCAGTTCCATCTCACACCAGAATCCATTGATTTATCCTTCCTCAATTCGCTGCTTCTTGCTCTTTTCGCGAAGCGCAACAATCAGGAATTGTCACCACAAAGGAAGACACGAAAGAAAAGAAGACGACCAACAATGGAACCGACTGTTGTGTCTGTCCGACGACGGCAAAAAAGAAGACGTCTCATTATAATGAAAGTACAGAACGATGCATATAGCAAGTGGATCGCGTTTCCGTAAGTGACCCAGGTCTTTGTGTCGTCGCTGAAAGTTTAATTAATTGGGAGTCAATTCCATGGCTTTGGCTTGTTAACGTAATAGACAGCGCTCGCGTTGCTTCAGCGCCCTTAGTCGAACAAAAGAATTGATCCGTCATTTCGAAATTCATCTGATAGAAAAAAAAGAGGTCCATAAATTTAAAAAAATCGTTATATGTTCGTTGAAAGAAAGATCGTTTTGTAACCAAATTTATGAGGTAAGAAAAAGAAGATTTATAGCTTGCTGAAGTATGTTCAAGTGGCCAGACACACGCATTTCTATTTGTGTCCCGGCTTGGAGAAGTGTCTCTGATTTGTCCCGATTTTATCAGATGTCCCGATCGTTCTGTTTATTTCTTATTAGTAGAGAAGGGTGAATTAATTTTAAAAACTTAAATGATAAGAAATATTAAACGATTTAGTTTTCTAAAAAATTCTTAAGAATTTGTGTCCTTAAGAATTGCTTTAGAAAGCTTCTTAAGAATTTGTCGTTCAAATATCTGCTATGCAAAGGGTGGTCGACTCATGAATTGTTCGAACTACGAACAAATCCGGCAATAAAATTTTTTTTCTAGAAGATTTTATGTTTAGACTAGCTGTAACCCGCGACTTCGTACGCGAAGAATTTGAAGTATTAATTTTTTTTTAAATTCACGAATGTAAATGTTTCGTTACATGTTGAAAGGGAAAATTAAAAGTTTTGACGGTTGATAATACATTATTGGACGACTAACAGGAGTGTTTGCTGTTATAGTTAGGTAATTTGTTTATCTATGCTAACACACTTTTGTATACTATATATTTGTTTTGTTTTACGTTTTTTGCACGGATGTAGAGGTTTTGTGGTCTGGACACACGTGAACACGCCACATATGTTGCGTATGGGAAAAATATGGTTTTCCAAATGTACGCCTGCCCCTTTGAGTGTCTGGCCCTGAGCCTACCTTTTGAAATTGGATGGCAAATCCTTCGGTATTATCGGAATGCGTGAAATTAAAAAACTCTCTCGTTTTTAAACACTCTCACGACGTTTGGACCTAGGTGTGCAATTTGTAACCGTGCGCAGTCTCGGTACATCGAGGTTACGTAGCAATAGCACTAGCACACCGACTTTTAATATCAGCTTGTCGGAAGGTACCCCTGACAATTCTGAGGAGTTCAAGAACTCTACAGGATATGATGTTACTTGTAACATATATTTTTTTTATTTATCTGACTTAAACTTTCATTAATCAGTGCCAAAATTACTAATTCAACAGCCATTCTCTATTCCTCATATATTCTCCGTTACTGTAAATTACATCATTGTACTCAATGGTATCATCAGGCCCTTATAATCTGTGTACCATCCATCATGCTATATGTCATCCACTTCTACCATTTAAAAGAATACATAAAACAAAATACTCTATCGTTGCATATTTTCTTTTAGTTATGATAAACTTTAGTTTCTAAATTTTAATCTAAACACTCTTGCAGCTATATTATATCTATCAATAGATTTCTGTCCCGGCGTCAATTTATCGACAGCTTCTTGAATAAAATCTGATATGGAAAAGTATAAATCACTAAAATTAAATAGACTGCAAACTCGAAAAATGAAAATCAAGCGTCGAGTTGAGTAATTACATTTATTATTCCATTAATAAATTATTTGTTTATTTTCTCTGAAAGATCACATAATCGCGGCTTTCTTTATGATCACGTGATGTTTGACATTCAAAATAAGTTATTCCACGTGTAGTTTGGCCGTGAAAGCGTAACAAACAGACACACTTTCTCATTTAATATATTATTAAGGATTAAGAATTTATTATTTCTTCGGAAACGCAGGTAAAAATGACAGGTGATATGAACTGCAGTGATTTTTTAATCTAATTAAATAAGCTTTAGAATTCTTTAAGAACCAATGAAAACATTGCCAAACGATATTTGAAAAAAAATAAACAGAAAAAATAATGGCAAAGTAATTACACCGCTGCCTAGCAACGCATCAGTATCAATTCTTGTATCATTAAATTTGATTTATTTTAAAATCGTCTGCGTGTCAACTTTTTTTAAAATTTTGAAAA
Organism: Araneus ventricosus; assembly: GCA_013235015.1. Lineage (NCBI taxonomy): Eukaryota > Metazoa > Arthropoda > Arachnida > Araneae > Araneidae > Araneus > Araneus ventricosus. The sequence goes on along the minus strand of BGPR01011653.1, from coordinate 6,668 downwards.
ATTAATACAAATTGAAGGAAAAATGTCACAGACATAAAATTGATATCATTAAAAAAGGTAAAATTTTGAACTTTAAGATGGTATAAAAATAATTTTTTGGGGATAATTTGCTCTGAATTTACAGCGGAAAAATGGTTTCGGTTAATTTTTAATTAACTGACTGTTTAATTAACTTTTGAGCTTTAAAAAGTTGAGAGTAATCTTCCCCTGGTCCTTATTAATAAGTGTGCAAAGTTTGGTTGAAATCAGTGACGTGGTTTAATAGGAGATGTGGAACATAGATACAAATATACAAACCCACAATGACTTTTATTTATATTAAGAATACCAATAGTTGTCCCCACTACGATCACCTCACAGAACAAGCACTAACGGAAGTGTCCTCCTCACGATAACCTTGTATTATTGAACAATATGGTGCATTTTGTGTTGAGCTTCGTCATATAACGAAACGGATCGAGTTTGTACCTTGGGCCTGTTCTTTTTGACGGATGTCCCAAAATCTGATATAGATCTGTAATTTTTGTATCGAGACTACAAACCCAATCTCATTTGCGTTTTTACTCTCTTCGTATACGAAGTATGCAAAGTGAAAGTATTGTAATCGTCAAAAAATTCGAACTCGAGATTTTGACGAATCTCCACGTTTTAGACCTCCCCGAGTCCGAAAAACACAATTTTGGAATTATGTATGTTTGTCTGTCAGTGAACACGATTACTCGAAAACTATTAGAGCTACGGGGATGAAATTTGGTATGTGGTATTTACACATAATTTGTAGGTTTCTATAAAATTTTGGACAAAATCCGTCCAGGGGAAGTCCGCGTTCATGTGAACACTATAACTCAAACACTTGAATAGCTAGATGGATACAATTTGGTTAAACAACAGTTTTATCATCAGGAATGTAGGTCCATATCAAATTTTGAACCAAATCCGTCAAAGGGTTGACTGCCTGTCGATTTGTATAATCGCAAACTTCTAAACATTATAACTCGTAAACCCTACGGCTTTCATAAATAAAAATTGGTAAGAGGCATGCTAACAATAATTGTAGATCCGTGCCCAATTTTCGTTTCAATCGTTCGAAAAGAAGGTGTTCAAATCGCCTATTTGTCTTTTCTCATCACACAATGACGCGAGGCCGTTATTGCGTAATTGCGCGATTCACTTGCGCTAATTCTTTCCGCTTCTACCCACGCCTTTCGCCTCCAAGCTTACGATTCCCAAGTTTTTTTGCTCCACTGGGTTAGGGGCGCTTGTTCTTTTTACTGCCTTTTAGCTTATTTTTTCTCCGCATGTGTTAGGAGTATACGAGAAAGTTTAGGGGAGACCATTCCGCTGGTTGAATTATAGCATTCGCATACTCACGAACAGACAGACCTACAGACACTAGATCAGTGGCGAATCCAGGATTTGGATCTGGGGGAGGCTGAGATAGAAAAATTTTTGTATCGTCGTGACGCATGTCAAATCTCATGGCTCTTGTAAACCAAAACACTTTAATTTTACAGACTTTACTCACCTGACAATTAGAATCATAAAGAACAATACAATACTTTCGTCAATTTAATAAAAAATACAATGAAATAACTAGCCAAAGAATGTTTTTGACCGCGTCAACGCGACAAGTACAAGTGGAATGATTAGAAAAGTGGGAAAATTTTCGAGCTTGGCAAGCCAAAAAGCAATGTTGTCACGTTTTTATTATTTTCTTAGAAAGGGAAATTAAGAACAAACAGGTGAAGTGATTTTAAATAAAATCAAGAAATCTCGCTTAGGTCTGGGAGGAGCTGCAGTCCCATAGCCCACCCCCTGAATTCGCCACTGCAGTAGGTACATCCGTTGTCGGATTTGGTCGAAAATTTGGTTTTGGCTATAAAATCATATGCCAAAATTCGTATTGTATTATCGTCCTCCCACGCACGCGGAGAAATAGACAGCATTCCCATTGACGGATATCGTCCAAAAGTCCAAAGAGATCGATCTGCAACGGCGATGGCGGACCTTTTTGAGAAGTGAGTCATTCAGGGGTGTAGTGGAGCCGGCACGCACCGGAAAGTCGTTCCGGCACTGAGAAATAAATAAGAAAAAATTACGAAAACATCCTTAACTCTCTGAAACCGGTTAGAGTGAGAATTTCAGTACCTCAAAAACTGAAGTAAATTTTCGTTCACGAAAACAAAATGAAATCCTTCCTTTCCAGAAATTCCAGGAGAAACGACACCCAAGTTTGGGCGATCAATTGTCAACAAAGAAAGGAAGCACTTTCATCCCGTAAAATTCACTCGGGCGCCCGGAAGCGTCCGAGTCCGGCCTCTATTGAATGGGGCGGTTTTAGGCGGGATAGGGCTCACAGGGTTAAACCAACGCAATTTTTGCCACCCAGGTTTAGAGCGTTCAGGCAGTGTTTATTTTGCTACTACAGCACTGAGGTTATTGCTCATTTTTTAAAAATACTAGCCCGTGGGTCACTAAGTCAGTGGAAAGAGGGGGGAGGGTGTGGTAAAAAGCCGGGCCGGCCCCAGGGGGTTTCGAACTGTGCGAGCGCACAAGTTCCCTCGTTTCTGAAGGCCCCGCGCAGCTGACAGATTTTGCAAAATGAAAATTGATTGCATTCATTTATTTAACGAAATCAAAATTTACCGTCGAGTTCTGTCTTCCAGGATACTATATTACAATATCTATTTAACTCTCTGAGCGGTTTGCTAATTTGATGTACTAGCTTTAAAATCTGAAAAATTTGCTTTTAAAGTGAATAATTGGATCTTTTTTTTGTGTTTAATTAAAACTCTGAAATTTTAAGAATATTTTATCCATGCTAGTTTAAGAAATTATACATATAAACATGAATTATCTGCTTTTGAACTCAGTACGAGGAACAGAAAAATACGTGCAAAACGCTTAGATAATTTATTTGAATAGTATCCAAATTTTGCTTTTGTTCAAAAGTTTTATTTGCCTTACCAATTACCATCACATTTGCAGAAGGATCTTTCTCAAGATTAAAAATAATAAAAAATTACTTGAGATCTAGCGTTAGAGACTTGTCTAGCCATTTTATTTATCGAATCCGTATTAACCAAAAACCTAAATCATGATGATATCATCAACGCATTTGCTATAAAACATGAGAGAAAATGATATAAATGTCATATATTGTAAACTTATTCTAGTATGTCACATATCAAACAGTATTTATGAAGTAATTATTTTTTATTTGATTTATACTAACGATTTTTTTTCTGTGATTGAAATATTAACTATATTAACTATATAATATATAAAAATATAATCATTTGTCATTTTCACGTATTCCTTTAGTTTATACTCTATCAAATTGTGCATTGTATTAAATAGCAAAAAGCAATAAATTATTTGTACGAAATTTTTTCAAGGCCCCGCAACTCAACTTTTCACCAGGCTCTGCTTTTGTTCGGACCGGCCCTGTAAAAATGATACCAATAATTTGGAATAATTGCGAGCTGGTACACCCCCGTTCTACTATGCAACGAATATGCGCGCAAAATTTATGACCGACTGTCCTGAGTCATACACAGGAGGTAAAAAATCAGTTAGCCAACGTACACTCGGAAATATTTTTTTTTTTTATAAATTCGGCATTAAATATTTATTAAATATTTATACTTTAATTTTCTAATATTTTCGATTGCCTGTTCTCTCTTTTATGAAATAAACCAGCGGGAGTGGTCTCCCCTAAACTTTCTCGTATACTCCTAACATATGTAGAGAAAACTAGAATAATAAAAGACGTCAAATAAACTTCCGTCGCAAGTAAACCAAAGTTGGAACCACGCGTGGTTTGAAGGATCAAAACAAATTCAAATCCTCTGCTCATTCTTTTGCGCAAAAGGACCTGACGAGACTCCCTAAATGTTTGCTTCCTTACAAAATCACTCCAGAATTAGTTTTTGGCAAACTGACAAGTTTCGGAGCGTCCCTTCCTTGCACAGGCATTGCCACTAGGAGGCATGCGCAGGGAGTTTGTTTCAAAACTGAACAAGTATGGGATTATACAGACCGACAGACAGTCAACCCTTTGACGGATTTGGCCCAAAATTTTATACGGACCTCATGACGATAAAACTGTGTATAAAATTTTATCCATCTGGCTTTTCAAGTTTTTGAGTTATAGCGTTCGCATGACCCCGAACATACAGACAGACAGACTTCCCGTTGACGGATTTTGTCCAAAATTTGATAGAAACCAACAAAGTATGTTTAAAGACCACATACCAAATTTCATCCCCGTAGCTCTAATAGTTTTCGAGTTATCGTGTTCACAGACACACACACAGACACACATACAGACACACACACACACACACACACACACAGACATAATTCCAAAATTGTGTTTTTCGGAATCAGGGAGGTCTAATACGTGGTGATTCGTCAAAATCTCGAGTTCGAATTTTTTGACGATTACAATACTTTCTCTTTGTATACTTCGCATACGAGAAAGTAAAAATGACCAACATTTTGACATGACATTTTTATAAACTTATTTTGGAATTATGTCTGTCTGTATGTCTGTGAACACGATAACTCGAAAACTATTACAGCTACGGGGATGAAATTTGGTATGTGGTCTTTAAACCTAATTTGTAGGTGTCTATCAAATTTTGGACAGAATCCGTCAACGGGAAGTCTGTCTGTTTGTATGTCCGCGGTCATGCGAACACTTTAACTCAAAAACTTGAATAGCTAGATGGATACAATTTGGTACACAGTTTTATCATCAGGAATGTAGGTCCGTATCAAATTTTGGGCCAAATCCGTCAAAGGGTTGACTGTCTGTCGGTCTGTATAATTTACTTTTTGAAACCAATCCGTTATCTCCACGCGCATGCGTACTATAAGCAATCTTCTGTGCATGCGAAAGGAGCGAATTACGTCAGTTTGCCCTTGAACCGGCAAGAGCGGAAAATCGGTACGCATCTCTTTTAATTTGATTCTTTACCTAGATATTTTTCAATCACTATAATGAAAAACCTTCTGATAGTCATTGGATTCTGGGTAACAGTAGGTTCGAATTTTCTTAACCACGCGGGGGAAGGGGAAACGGCACCTTTTTGGGGAAGTATAAGAGAAAGTTCAGGGAAGAACACTCCCGCTGGTTTCAAAAGACTTCGTGGGGCAGTGTCTGACCCGTGGGTCATAGGTTCGTCACCACTGACCAACAAGTTTGATGTAAAGACAACATAGCAAATTTCTACCGTTGTTATTCTGTTAATAGACGGACTGACATAATTTCAAAAAATGTTTTTTTGGAACTCAGGAAGGTCTTAAACGTGGAAATTCGTCAAAATCTAGAGGTCAAAATTATATTAATCAAGCACTATATGATCAAAAGTATCCGGGCACTTTCGGATTTTCACATTTTTTAGAATTTCTCCGAAAAATAATCGTCGAACTCCAATTCAAATTATGAATTTTATTTATATGTATCCCTAGGTATTCATCATATTCAATCTTCATTAAATTCTATAAAATTATTTGAAAATTTAAGTTTAAAAAATATCATTTGTGGAAAAACCCTCATCATTTTGTTTCTGTTAGAGAGAAGAAGAAATTCTGTTAGCTGCAATGTCGATATCTTTCTACATCTTAATGGTATTCAAATGGAATTTTCATATAAGTTGCCTTATATATCTGGCTTTGACTTTGTGAAAGATAAATTACGCTATGTCTCGCGCATGCGCAGTAAAAAATTATTTACTACAAATACTCATATTTCCTTTCATATCTCAAGTATTTATTCCAAATTTTTACACAAAGCTTTTCCAATGTATTGCCACTTTTTCAGTAAGTTTCGTAATTTGGTGAAAAACTCTGCATGCTATAAGCAAAAAACAAGCGGGAAAATTTGGGATTTTTTAAGAAAACCTTTATATTTTCCAGAATATTCTTTCTATTTTTACGAAAATGAATGCAAGCAACATCATTATCAGCTTTCTGCGGAACGGGGCGAGCCCAGATTTTTTTCTTCTTCATCAATTTCTGGTCGGCCCCTAAATGCCTTCGTGACCCTATCTTCACTGTAAAATGAGAATTAGAGTCTATCCTTTATATGATCGAAGTTCAAAGGCAGTTAGTCTAGCCTTTCCTGAGAAATTCTACAAAATGTGAAAGCCCGGATACTTTTGATCAAATAGTGTATTTCGTATAAGAGAAATTAAAAATGGCGGAAGTTTTCCTTAGTTGACGTGAAGTTAATGCATTTACATCGAGAGAATTTTCTCATATGAACTTGAGCTGGTCGTTTAATGTGACATGCTGAATGCAAACAAACGGTAATCGAAAACAACACGAGAAAGAAGCGTTCATTCTGCCGTTAGTTTTATACTCAGCGTGTTAAAAACAACATTTGCATGGGAATGTGTTGTCGCCGTTTGAGGAAGTCATCGTTAAATGCTTTCGACATGAAAACGAGCTCGCTGAGATTTTTCGGGTACAGAGTTCACAGGTTTCAAAAGGACGAAATTGACGCTAGATTGACGATGCTCTAAGAACGAATTCTCTCAACCTGTACTTGTCAACACGCGAAATTTATTGCTCGAATAAAGAAACGTTTGGTATGGGACATTTAATGATACAAATATGCTATTCTTTTTGTCTAAATATGTACGAAATGTAATGCACGA
>BGPR01011652.1:30518-47759 GCA_013235015.1 Araneus ventricosus | reverse complement strand
TTAATGGCCATTAATTTGATTTGGAGGGGGAAAACGATTATTTTAACCGTTAAATGTCTTCTGAGGGGCTACAGAGGTGAAAAGTTCTAAAATATGAACATTTGTAACAAGGGGGGGATTTCTGAGGGATTTTCCCCCTTAAATTAAAAAAAACTCAATAAAAATGACCGTTTTGCTTGGTTTTTTTCGCAAATTTTTTTCACTTATTTTTTACTAATTCCAGCTCCCCCCCCCCCCCCCCCTTTTCCTTACCCAAACATCCCATATAATAAATATACATAGCAACAATTTTGGCTAAAAACGGGTAAGGGGGTTAGAGGTCCCGAAGCCCTCACAATAAAGTTTGGAAGATTCACTGTACAACGGTGCCGCTCTTTATTTTTATCACTGTTATATAATTTTATGGCTATGAATTTGATTTCGAGGGGGGAAAGGATTATTTTAACACTTAAATTTAAAAATAAAAATATAATATATAATAAATAAAATTAATGTATAAAAATAAAGTTTGGAAGTTTCACTGTACAACGTTGTCGCTTTTGCACATCAAACTCGGATTAAGCAAACAGTTTGTGAAAGCAATGGATAAGACAGGTGATGGATTTAACTTTTTGAAAACTAAATTTCCTCGTCTTAGTGAGTCTAAAATCAAGGAAGGAATTTTCGTGGGCCCCCAGATTAGACAACTTTTTAAAGATACAACGTACTATATTATAAATTACATTTATTATATTTTATATTATATTATCTATTATTATTATTATTCATTATATATTATATTTTTATTTTTAAATTTTTTGTGTTAAAATAATCCTTTCCCCCTCCAAATCAAATTCATGGCCATAAAATTACATAATAGTGATAAAAATAAAGAGCGGCAACGTTGTACAGTGAATCTTCCAAACATTCTTGTGATTGCTTCGGGACCTCTCCCCCTTTCCCGTTTTCAGCCAAAATTGTTGCAATATATTTTTATTATGTAAGGTGTTTGGGTGAGGAAAAGGGGTGGCTGGAAGCTGGAATATGTAGAAAATAAACTAGAAAAAAATTGCGAAAATAAACTAGAAAAAACGGTAATTTTTATTGATTTTTTTAAAAGTTAAGGGGGCAAATCCCTCCCAAATCCCCCCTTGCTACAAATGTTCATATTTTAGAACTTTTCACCTCTGTAGCCCCTCAGAAGATATTTAACGGTTGAAATAGTTTTTCCCCCTCCAAATCAAATTCATGGCCATAAAATTACCGGACAGTGATAAAAATGGGGGGGGGGGGAAAACAAGAAACCGTGGGGTAATGGTGCAAAATGGGGGTCATATTCGGATTCAGTGGGTTATTTTACATAAGAATTTGCAGGAATGGTGTCGGGGCTCGAAAAATTGTTTTTTGCAGCGCAGTGTAATTAGTTTTAAGTCCAGTAAGAAAATTCGTTCTAAGAAACCCTGGGAATTAATCCATATGGATCTTTGTGTTCCTTTTACTACAGCTTCAATACATGGGAACAGGAATTTTTTGACAATTATAGATTACAAAAGTCGTAGAGAGTATTTGCTTATCTATTAAAAACTAAATCTTATGTTTTTAATACTGTAGTAGATTTCAAGAGCATGCCGAGGGATTTTCAGATAGAAAGATTAAAAGCATTCACACTGATAATGGCTTGGATTTTATAAACGAGCAGTTCCACAATTTCTGTGCTGAGTTGGGTATAACACATGAAAGAACTAATACTTATACACCTCAGCAGAATGGTGTACGTGAAAATTTTAACTACCCTGCTGTTGATGGAATAACGGGTCTATTCTGGTACCCCGGTTGGGTTGGGAGCTTTTCGCCTTTCAACCGCGAGACGTTAACGACTTTTTCTCGACCGAAAGAAGGGGTCTGATTCTCGTATCTCGGTCGTTTCAAAAGTCTGGCTTTACGCTTGGAAGTGACGTATTTCTGCTGCTCGCGCAGCAAATCAAGACGCTATTTTTGTTTTTGTTTCGTTTCGAATCGCCAAAAGAACAACGCAGTGGAACATGATGAATCGAACATCTGCTTCCCAATTTGCAATAATGTTGGATCACTTTCAGAAATATCCACAGATGTTAAGTGGGAAAGTTGATCCCATCTTTTCGAAGGACACAAAGGACAATAGATGGGAAGATTTGACTTCTGCTCTTAATGCAGAAGGCACTGGGTCGGCCAAATTCATTGGAGCTTGACGAAAGGTATTGATTAATTATTTGTGATTGTTTCTAATTTCTGTTAGCATTTTAAAGTATTAAAACAGATAAAAATTTACATAATTTAAATATATTTCACATAGTTGTATTTCACTCGGGTAAATTTTCATGATAAAGTTATTGGGAAAGAAATATTTTTGATATTTAAAATACATGATTCAAATTAACATTCAAAGTCTTTATTTTTGGCATAAAATGTTAAATTACTTTGTGTTTGCTTTTCAATGTTAAATTAATAAACTATAAATTTATATTAAAGAGAATTATTTGTTAAATTTATTTGTAAGTAATTACTCTGTGCTATATAAATGCATATGACTTCTTCCTTTTTATATAAAATGATTTCTAGATGATGAAAAGACATTTAAATGGAACCTTATACAGCATGCACAAAGAATTAAAGCTGTTAAGACAGGCTTGCACAAAGAAATATTTTATGATATTAAATTTTTGTGAAAGAAAACAGTTCGGGTATTTGCTCCAGTTTTGGCCACAAAGAGAAAATTTGAAATGGAAATTTCACAATGGATGACTATTTAATTAAATCATATTTGTACTATTTTTAAGCAAATTTTATTGGCTTTCTACTAGTTATGCTAGTTGCTTTTATTTTGGGAACAAAAATAAATTAGTTGATTATTTCATCCAGATATTCTTAAATTTATGTAATGGCTTAAAACATAATAATGAAGAGTGTGGCTAATACTGGAACACTACATGTTCCACTTTTGGCCACTTACATGCCCAAAACTGGCACATATAGTAAATCAGATTGAAAATAGTAAAATAAGGATTGTTTAAAGTGTTACAATGCTTCTTATTGGTTCATTTGAAATTACTGGTTAATTATTGGAAAAACATATCCAATGTGGCCAAAACTGGAGCAGTGGCCAAAAGTGGAGCATCTACCTTATTACCTTTCTTGAGCACCTAAACAATAATAGATAATAGGATATATTTGGTAATACTTTTTATAGATGAAATAGAAAATATATTTAAAAAAGTTACTGAGATATGAATCTTCCGCAATCAAAACAAATTTATTTTCTAGACATTCAAAGATTGGAAGTGCTATGTGAGGAAGAAGGCAGGCCGAATAGCTTTGCATCAGAAACAAACAGGAGGTGGTCCACCTTCCAAAGAGGCGCTTACAGTCAACGAAGAAAATTGTTAGCAGCCATTGGTCAAGTTGCTGCTCATGGGCAAAAATATGTAGCAGAGTCTCCAATCTGTGGAGATGTTGATGTATGTATTTCTTTAAAAAAATGACTAAACTGATGCCATACTGATGCCATCAAATAGAAATTGAATTATTTACTAAATTTTTCTTATTTTTCTAGCATGATGTATCTAATGATACAGATGTTATGGATCCCCAAGATAATATACTGAATTTTTGTGGTAAAGAAGTTACATTTGTTTTAAAGTAATATATAATTCACTACAAAAATCTCAATATGATTGTTTAAATGTCATTGTATTAAATTAGATCATTATCTCTTTATGCATATCTCGCATCATGTTTTAGTTTTCCTTTATAATGATTTGCATTGATAAGTAGACAGCTTTTAACATATCTTTTATTACTAAGTGTCACACATTTGACTTGGTGATGCTTTTAATTATGCCATGAATTAACATTCTTTAAAAATAAATCAAAATTAAGAGAATTTTTCACATTTTATAACTTCTCTACATTAATATAATGATTTCCTAAGAAGTTTTTCTTATACATTCTCGTATGTTCAGCAGCAGTTTCTCCTTATTAATTTTTTTTTAAATATAAGTTTTCTATTTTACAAAGTTTTCGTACTTTAAAACAAAAAAGTAGAAAGCAATATATTGTACTGAATTTTACATTTTCCTCTGCATTTTTACAAACCCAGCAGTATTTTCATTACATATGACAACACTAGAGAAGAATGTAGAGAGAATTATTGTAATCTCTTATTTATGAATATACAATTTATTCCAGGTTTCATTAAATTGTAAAAACTGCGCAAGAGCACAAATAATCAATTTAAAACTTTTACAGTATGAATAAATTTAAGAAATTATTGACAAATGAGCATTTATAAATTATCTGATTTTCAATTAGGCGTAAATCTAAAAAGAAATGTCTGAAATATGAGTTTTATTTTTTAGGGAATAGGAAAGCTATAAAGAGAAAAATTAAAAATTCATTAGCAGCAGAAGAGTTTCCGAAAAACTTATTCGTTCTAAACGAATGACAGCCAAAGAAGAATGGCCCAGGTTGCAGAGAGAAAGGTGACCTTGCTTGAGCAACAGGTTGCTCTTTTGGAAAGGAGGGCATTAGCTGCTGAAAGGAAAGGTACAGCTGAAGAACAATTAATTTTGCTAAAAGAAAAAAACTGCACGAGCAATGTAGGAACGAAATCCATGCATTACGGATGAATAACTTGAAACTTTTATAAATGTATAAGCAATAAATAAAATTTATTTGTTAGTTTATGTTTCACTGTTATTCTTAAATTATTCTTAATAGGAGAATTTTTGAAGAGGCGTGTGCAAAAAGCTGATACTTCCATTTATTTTAATTTTCAGGTCATGATATCAACATGATTTTGCAGGAAAAGGTTTTAAATATTTTTCAAATGAGAGTGGATCAAGAAATTTACTGATGCCAATTAGTAGTACTACAAATAAACTCCTTCCAAATAGAAAATAAAGTGATTTTTAGAAAAATATAACAAAATAAAAGATACAAAAACTAGACTCTCAATATTTTATTAAAATCTTGTCATGATCAAGGAGTTTCGCAGAGCTACTGCTTTGTCTCGTAAGCTGTTTGTACAATTATCATGGGGTATTGGACCCCAAGTAATGTCTTCTTCCAGCTCTTCGATAGGAAAATGTCTCACATTGTCGTGAATTCATATATTATGCAATACTGCACATGCATTTATTATCAGCCCAACTTTTTCTGGATTGTAATGCAGCTGGCGGCTTCTTTGGCAGCATCTAAATCTTGATTTTAAGAGGCCATTACATCGCTCAATAGTATTTCTGGCCCGTGTGTGAGCATCGTTGTATCTTGCAGATGATGAATCCTCATCAGCATTTGAAATAGGGTCATGAGCCATGGTTCTAGGGTATAGGCAGCATCACCTGAAACCAGTACACAGAATATTAAAAATGTTACATGATTATTGAAATATTTCTTTGGAATATAAAAAAATAATTTTGGAATTTAATATATTAATGAATGTTAAAATATAATCATATCAATTCATCTGATGCTTATTGCTATTAACAAATTGCATTGCATAAGTATACTGAACACAAGAAAATAAGTTTAAAAATACAATAATAAGAGTCTCATCAAAGGGAATTAATATTATATATAATTTGAATATATTTGGACTAAAGAAAAATTTACCTCAGCACTCTTGCATAATACATCTTATACTTGGCGTAATCAAGGTAAGTTTTAAAAGACAAAATCGAACGAATATGAAACAATTGTAACTGCATTTAAGAATTTCTGAGTTTGAAGCAAAAAGAAACCATTTTTCATTAGAAAAACCATCAATTTTCCTTTTTGACACAACTTAAGTATAACTTAATATTTGTATCAGAACTTCAATAGATATAAATTATGAAAAAAAGATTAAGAATTTACCTATCAGCCATGAACCAGCTTCATTGTTAGCTAGTAAAGCATTTCTGATTGCAGAATGCCTCCATATAAATGCATCATGCGTACTCCCAGGATATTTTGCATTGATGTTCAGGATTCTCATGTTCACATCACAAATCTATGAAAAATAAATTTTCTGGTAATGGATGTATTTTGAACAGTTACAATTATAATAACGAATCAGGTCATTTGTCTCGGCAAAAAATTTCCTAGTTGATAATATATATTTTTTAAAGGGATATACTTTTTTCCTACTATTGACCATTTATATATTCAATACTAACTTCTCATTGACATACTAAAAGAATGTCAAATGTTTTTTGAGTGATAAAAGGAAATAATTTATTTAGCATTTATAAAAATTAAACTTTGCGTCTTAACATTGATTTACGTAACTTTAGAAACCTTTCATTTTCTATATCTGAAGGATTTCCTTTATAAAATTTAAATAAAATGGTTTAGAAATTTCCTCAGAATCCAAAGACAATGGTTATAATAAGTGTACATGTATATTTAGACAACTGTATCACAAATTCAGTTTAAAATGATTATAAACTATTATGAAAGGTACGAAATATTTACTAACTGAACATTAATGGAGTAAAAGTACTTTCTGTTCATATAGATGAAACTCTGGTATTCCTGAATATCATTTGGAGTTACGATAGCTACATGAGTGCAGTAAATGGCTCCAATGATACCAGGAAAACCAAATTTCAAATTATAGTCCATTTTAGTTTTAGATTGATGTTCTTTACTCAATGAAAATTGAATCCACAAAGGTAGCATTTTTGTATTAATAGCTATAGAGACATTATTTACGCATCTGCTCACAGATGACTGACTCAGCCCTAAATATCTATCATTGCCAGCAAAGCGTTGATGGGTACCTGAGCCATAAAAAAGTAGAGCACATAAAACCTGAAAAAAAAGTTACTGAATTCAACAAGTTTTCAAAACATTAAAAAATTGCACTTTTATCGAGGAATAGAAAATTGACCACTTAATGTTGCAGAAGATTATATTGATTTTGGGAATTGCAAGAATGTGATTTTCACTTGTCAAATACCAACTTCTTGATTTATTCAAAAGATTATCCAGGCCAGTAAAATAGAATGTCAGTTTCAAAATGGAAGGCCAGGCAGAAAGTGGCATAATAAATTTTATGAAATGGCAACCGAGAATCAGCTATAAGGCAGAGTGTTTGAATAAAGCACAGGCAAATATTACAGATGAGAAAAGCAGAAATTAGTTTAAAGAGTCGAAGAGCTCCTAAGTGAAGAAACAAGTGTTTTAAATAATCCCAAGCAGATGTAATCCCCATCCCAAGTAAGATGATAATACTGTTGAAACTTAATTCTTTTATTTCCTAATGGCATGCTTTCAGTATTTGAAGATAAATTCACCCCACCCTTTTTTTAAAAACAACAAACAAATTTTTATGCAAGTACATACAACATAACTAAAACTTGCAGCTAAAATAAATTTATGTAGGGTAGATGCTCCAGTTTTGGCCACATTGGTTGTGTTTTTCCAATAATTAACTAGTAATTTCAAATTAACTAATAAGGAGCATTCCAATACTTTAAACAATCCTTATTTTACTATTTTCAATCTGATTGGTTCATTTTTCACAAACATGTGACTTGGAAAAAAATTAAATGCATGATCATGTATTGTATACTCACAACTGTTAAAGTTTTTGTTAAGGAACAAGTATTTACAATTTTTCATGATGAAGCTCTTAGAATTAAATGATTAATCAAAAATGACTACCCTTAGGGTTTATGAGGTAAGCTTTCTTTTTATTCTAATTTCATATCGAAATTAATTATTTTAAGATGGGTGGTGGCCAAAACTGGTACTTTAAATTTACTATATGTTCCAGTTTTGGCCGCATAACTTCAGTATTGTGTTTTTAGCCCTTACATACATTTCAGAATATCTGGATGAAATAAAATCAACTAATTTAGTTTTGTTTCTAAAATAAAAGTAACTGATTTAGTTTTGTTTGTTTTCATTTTACATATTAATGGCTCCAATTAAATATAATAAAACAGTTAGCATTTCCATAAAAGAATTTTGCTACTCACCATCTGAAGTTGGTAATGCAGTTAACGCCATTCAAAGTGGAATATCAAAAACATCTCCATTTTGAATGTTTACCTTACATTTTTGTTAGAAAATTTAAACTGGAGGAATCTGAATTGAGTGATGAGGAATTTTCTTTTATATGCATGGATTGCTCTAATTTTAAAAATGATTCTGATGAATTTGATTAATGTTGCAAATAAAAATTATAAAAATGCATATTTTTGGATATTGTTAGTGAGTCCAATGATGCAAATTCTTGATTTGTAAGATTTTTTAAAAAATCTATGCTTTCGCAATGCAAGTTTATTCCTCTCCTCATTTCTTGTTTCATATTTTATCAAAAAAAATTATGTGAGAATATATAGTTTGTATTTTATCAACCAAATTAAATTATTGTTTTCTGCGTTCCTGTTTCTGTTTTTTAAAACTGAAATCTGCAGCTAAAATCATCTTAGGTAAATTTCATTACATATCTTTATAAATTTATCAAAAGAATCACATTTAAAATAACAGAAAATAATGTACTAAAATATATATTGCATAAAATGATTTATTTTTACTTAAAATTCATTAAAATGTCTGTTAAAAATATAATATTAATGTGGCCAAAACTGGTGCATAGAGGTGGCCAAAACTGGTGCATAGAGGTGGCCAAAACTAGTGCAAATTGGGTTAATTTATTTAAAAATTCATAACTCTAAAATAGTCTTCAGAAAAATTTTATAACTATCAGAAAGCCCATAAAATTTATTAAAGAATAGTATAAGTATGATTTAATATTCTTTAAACAGTCATCCACTGTGAAATTTCCATTTCAAATTTTCTCTTAAGGTGGCCAAAACTGGAGCATCTATCCTATATTTTATTTTAAGTTTTTACGAATTCAACAAAAAAATGGTTTATAAAATATGAAAATAATGCAATAAAATACAAACTGCATAAACAAATACTTTTTGGTCAGGAGATAATGCATGTCTTGAAATTCTTCTCTTTGACAAATCATTCCTAAGAGATTCAATTACATACCAAGCAGCAGATTTCGACAATCTAAAGAAATTAATGAAGTCTTCATCAGATTGGTGAAATCCATTGATTGAATTGATTGATTGGTGAAATTTATCCCGATAAACCCTTTGTCGCCGTAAATCTCTATCCATTAATTCATCAACAACTTCAAAAACAATTAAAGTCCGAGCAGCTTCCATTTTAAACGAAAATTTGATTACTTCTGATATCGAAACAACACTTCTCGCTAGCAAAACGCGTTTACGGCAGGTACAGAGCTGCCGAGAAAACGGAGTCCTTTTTTCGACCGAGCGAGATCCCAACCGGTTGGAGAAACGGGTACGAGAATCACACTTGTCGTTAACAGGCGGAAAAAGTGACGTCTCCCAACCCAACCGGGGGTACCAGAATAGACCCGTTCATGTCTTATTGAAAGATAGTGGTTTAGTGTTTGGTCTGAAGCTCTTTTGAATTTTGTATATACTTGGAATAGAATTTGCCATACTAGTCAGAGTAAAACACAATTTGAGTTTTGTGGGGGAAAACTTCTTAAATCTTTTGTGTGTAAAGGTTTTGCCCATACTCTTAAACAACTAAGAAAGAAATTAGATATGATATTTAAATCAAGGATATTAGTTGGCCCTGCAAACTAAGGGATTTAGGATATGGTTACCGGAATATAGTAAAGTAATAGAAAAAATAAATGTAAGATTTAATAAATCGCCACCAGTAAAAGTAGATGCAAATAATCTTAAATTTGAACCAGTGGAATCTGTCCTGGACACTGATTATGTTATAAATAAAATTCCTTTAAGAACTGCATCTTATATCGACGATAATGAAATCACCCCTAATGAAAGTAAAAGCGAATCTGATGAATGTGATAATGAATCTAAATCCTCTAGTGAAATATTGGTCAACTGGATTCGAAAGACCGTGATCTGATGTGAAACGAACAAAAATTTACTACTATTAGGAAGGTAAAAAACAACGATTAAGGTTACTTAATGAAGTTAGGGATTATTTTTCTAAAAAAATTAAACTTTCATTCCGATCCTTTTAATTTTAAAGGAACTTATACATATTCTGGGATAGTTAGGGGAAATTATGAAAGTAATAGCAGTGTGTCATCAGAATGACTGTATGAGGATATTGTTATTCCCAAAAATTATCATCAGACTATAAAATCTCGTTTTAAAGAGGAATGTTTAGTAACCATGTAAGACGAACTACAGACCATGAAAGACAGAAAGTTCTGAGAATTACAAGAATTGTCCGGCAACCGCTAAGGAATTATATGGCTACAGCGTATGCGTTGAATACAGAATGTGTGGAATTTAGCTTGGTATTACTAAATAATGCAAAACCTACTTTATGTAAGGATAATCAAACTTCTATAGATTGTTAAAATCTCATATTGAAAATTATAGACCAAAACAATATGGATATTAAATTACTCTTGGCAAGAGATTTAATGTATCAAGATTGATTTATCTGCCTTAAGGCTTATTTCATAGAATTTTGAAAATGCCTTTTCCCAAGAGATGAAGTTTACTAGGCTGTGACGTCATCTTTTTCATCAAATTTTTAGCCTTTTTGCCAAGAAGGAAATAAATGGTACTTTCTGGCACCTGAAAATAACTCAAAGGTTCCTTCCTCATAAAAAACCGCAAGGACAGCTCTTTCTTACATATTACAAAAAGAAGAATCCTCTTTGCCTTAGGGTACGAAGAGGGAGTCGGGCTTTGGTTTGAGAGCAGGACAGTCAAATTACCGTTCTGTCACAAAATTGTTTGAGAAATTTTTCTTCAGGTGGTTTTTCAGTTCATCTTAGAGAAAAAAACCTCATATTTCATTAAAGATTGCCTTTTCTTTTTCCCAAGCTGAAAATCCTGAACAAACGATGTTTCGATATGTTATGCTTCTAGAATGACAATGTACTGAAATAAAATTTAAATTAATAAAATTATAAATAATAAATTATGGCTTATAAATAATAATAAATTATGGCTTCCTCCCGCTGGTGTGGTGAGGAATGCTGGAGAGGGTATGCCGACGCTGCAGTCACTCTCGTCATTTGACTACGGTTCAAAATGAGAATGTTGCTTCCGAAAATGGCTCTTGTGTAACTTCAAAAATGGGACGTAAATATAGCCTAACTAAATTTTAAAAAATTATCTGAAAAAGACCTTATTTAAAAATGATAAAGCAAACATGATTATTTTGAAACGCTCAATTTTATTACATAAGAATAGAATAACCCTTTGAAAAAGACATGAAAGAAAGTGTTGATACATGATGAAAATACATGATAATTAGTAATCGTAATCATTATAAATCTAACAAAAACATATTTTATGAAACATAATCACTTTTAGCATTACTAAATATAAAGACATAGAAGATTTAGACAGAAAAAGGTACTTAGATAAATATTAATGTATAATATATATAATAATAAGATTAATAAAAAGATACATAAAGTACATACTTGTTTAAAAATAATTAGCACAAAAGCCGTCATACACGTTATTGCATGTTTTATGATTTCTTCAGATCAACTGCCGTCAATTTCCTTTTCTTTTTTATACTTTTTTAAACTAACAGTGGTTCACGTATAGGCAGGTTTCTCGGTGATCTACCGTCAATGATTTCTGAGAGGACGTATTGTAAGTAAAAATTTTCTAACTTTGGGAGAAAATTTGTCCAAAATTGTTCATTTCGGTAGATCCGCAGTATAAATGTATTCTAATGTAATTTTGGCAATTGAGATACGATCGCAATTTTTAACGACCTAAGTAATAATTTTGTATGTAATATCCGCTGAGTTTGAATAAAAAGTAATGACATTTTTAACACCCTGAATAATAATAGTAGAAGAAATTATAATGCTACATTTTTCTAAAATGAATTATTGCATTATATGAGTGTGGGACGGATTGGAACTAGCTCAGTTTTTATTTGAAAGTCACATGAACAGGAAAAACTAAAATTACTTTTGCTCCTAATTGTATAACTGCGTACAAATTATTAATTACATATCGGAATATAGTAAATTATCTAACAAATATTATTGCAATAGCAAAAAAATCGTGCTGATGTGTGGAGACTCATGTAACTATTAACAGAAACCCTTTTTTACAACAATGGAACCAGTATAAATTACCCTCAAGCATACATATCCCAAAAAAGCGCAAGTCCCGTTTCAAAGGCTTTTCACAGAGATTCTGTAATTTAAATTGGCGAAAGAAAATCTAATAGGGATCAAACTGCCAAGTGAAAAATTCGCCAAGCCTGAAAATTCCTTTCTTCACCGATTCGACTGAATCAGATGCAGCGCCCCCTAGCAAACAAAAAGAGTACTTTAATAATTTCAATGCATTTATTCGGTTCATAATTATAATGAAGTATCAATGCAAACAAAATACTACAATATACTGGGGGAAAAGGTACTTTGTAGATCGCCACAAAGTTTCAAAGTAGTTAAATGTGTGTTTTTTTTCCAAAAAGAAATATGCATTCGTAATTATTAATTGCATCCGCTCTTTGCGTATTTATTTTGACCTTCGTAATACAGAAACGGCTTTCACTAATTATAGAAGAATATTTCTGTAACAATCATATGAAATTTAATCATCATCAACAAATATTTTCTACCCCAAAATATGGGTTCGGTGGAGCCCTTCGCATCATCTTTTCGCGAAGACAGCCTTATAGAATTATGGCATGAATGATAATGAAAACCGCCTACCGAACCAATCTGGCGAATTCAGTTATAAACTTGAAAAGTTGATTTGAATCTCAATTCTCTTGATTGTTTCACTAGTATTATAACGTCATTCCAAATCCGGAATTTTTTATGGTAATTTAAGTTATCTCTCTTATATTTAAAATACAATGTTTTATCTTATATTTAAAATACAATGTTTGTGTGTGCGTGCCTGTGTGTGCGCGCTATGTTTAGACGTAAAATATTGCACTTATATCCCTGAAATTTGGCATACAAGTAATACTAATTGTGACTCAACGCACCACGAAGGTCTATTTTTAAAATTCAATCTAGAAAATTTTTTACTTAATATTTTGTGATATTTTGAGTGATTTTTCATACTCATTTCTAATAATTCTAATAATTTTATCAAGAGAATAGATACACAATAAGAAGAACAAACAATTTCCGTTCTAATGGAGTTTATTTTAAACGTCTAAAAGTTTGATTTAAACGAAAAATACGCCATACCCTATTTTCTCTAATGTTGATAATTTTAAAAAAATTTTAGGTTTAATTTACAACAATACTTTTCATTGTTGCAACGGAGTTTGTTTTCATTGCTTAAACAAATATTTAATTGCGTGTTTCACTTTCATTGTTGAAAGCTAATGGAATATCCTAATACATTTTGCTTTCATATTTTTATTTCACAAATTTTTTGTGTAATCTGTAAACCAAGCTCTCTGAGGTAAAATTATATGTATATAAATCTATACTTCTAAAAGGCAATGTTTGTGTGTGTGATGTTTACTCTAAAAATAGTGCATTTACAGCCTTGAGATTTGGCATGAAGGTAATCGTAATGATGAGTAAATACAACTCGAAGCCAAATTTTAAAATTTAATCTATAAATTTTTTTATTTAAAGTTTTGTGTCGCTTTGGCTCATTTCTCGCATGTTTTTGGCCAATCCATGAGAAATAATGATCATAGAAAACCAATCTTTGCACCGTTAGATAGAGCGAACAATTATCGTTTTAATGACTTCCCGATTCACGAGCGACAACCCACCGTGATTCATCTAAGCGTCTACCTTGAAAGTAGTCAGAGAGTCTACTTCACGACAGAAAATGCTGATTAACGTGCCCTAGCACCTGAGGAAGCAACACTCACACCTTTCTTCAGACTTTGCATCCAATATGAGTTTGCACGCACTCTATTGCACAATGAAATACCCAAGTACTACATTTTCAACAATGGAAACAAGACATAGCAACGTCGAAAACAAGGGAAGGCTATACTGGAAGAAGCAGAAATAGGATCCAGCGATGCTCTTTGGCGGGTATACAGTACACTGTCCATCCAATCCATAGACGAAAATCAAAGAAGTTATGTTTGTCTTAATCTTTTCAGGTGTATAGGTCCATTTGAAATCATTCAAAATTTCATTCGGTTTTCATTCTTTAACATTTAAAATGGTTTATAGGAATAATTCTTATAAATCCTAAAATTATTTTTTTTGAAAAATAAGGGTTTATTTGGTAATGTAACTTCAATTTTAAATCATTTCGTTGGATGGCTTTAATTCAATATATCTAATGTCGCCTATTACCTATTTGAAACAGGATCCGAAGATTTTATTGCATCAGCCGTTATTACTCCATTTTAGAGGGGAAACCAACTGGTTGTACCGAGAATATAGAATTTTCTTTTACTAAGTTTAAATTTTAATAACATCGTTTGCATACATTTTATAATTTCGTTGTTGCTATTTTTAAAATTTATCTTCACTTAATGTCGTTACTGCGAAGAAAAATAATCGGGCGAAATTAATAATTATGTATATATATCGTTGTCATATCATGTATGCTAATATTAATAAGAAATATTTAACACCAATAAATTAAAATATTTTTTATTCACCCGTTAAATTTCCTCTTTAATTATCTTTGTTATAATCATATATAATGATATAATTAGCAAAATATTTTAGTAATTTATTTCAAAGGTAGATGACGCAACTATTTTAAAGATTACGATTGCATTATATAATATATAATTAGTATTTATCTAAGGACATATCTAATATATATTATTATAAATGGTTAAATTTAATTTAAATTTATTATTCATTATAATGTTATATATTAGTATTAAAACGCTTAAATCAAAAATAATATTTTCCCATTAAATACGCGATTTTCTTAGGGTTAAGTTGAATCGGTATGCTGTATAATGGTGTGATTATATATAAATCTTTGATATGTAGGTATAATAGTAAGATTTTCTTTCATTTTTTTATCTTGTCATGATTTTGTGATTTATTCCCCCTTTTTCTTTTTCCAACAAATGGCTTCGCAGAGGGTTGTGCCACAAAATCTAGATTTAATGCGACAGATAAGTACCCAGGCTTGTTGGTATTGGATTGTTGGAATTCCAAATAAGGTTGACTTTTTAGACTTTTTTAGGTATTAATAGCTTGTAATCAAATTTTCTTCTGTACTTCAAATGTATGAGTATGGATAGGGTAATTGTATTTTAATTTTATCTTAATATTTATATATATACTAGGGGGCTCTGCCCCCTGCTCTCTAAAGCTCGCCATCCCCCGGGAGGATTGCTCCGGGGCTTGTTACGCAAACCCTGCTCGCTTCGCTCGCTGCATGAAGGCACTGGGTGTCCTAGCACAGTTGTTATAAAATCTTTATATATATATAACACTCCCTACTCGCTCCGCTCACCGACACCAAAGAATCACGAGATTCTTTCGGGATCACTATGTGAAAACAGCTCGCTTCACACGCTTGCTGTACAGTTATCCGTTTCTGCTAGTATTAGGAAATTATAAGTACATTAATTAATAAAAGTAAATTTAAATTAGTTGAAATTGCACAAACTCCTAAAATTAATTTTTCATCAGTTTCTACAATTAAAATCTTCTGGTAGCACAGATATATATGTAAATGTTAGAAAGAAATTTTAAAGGTAATATTTATAATCCAAACATGATTTAAAATCAAAATTATTTTCATCAATCAGAAATTTAAAACTTCTTGGCATACACTTTTGAGTATTTATTCAAAAGTTTATTTCAACATAACTTCATTCCACTAAAATTTTAAGTTTAAAACTGATAATATAGCCTTTTCCAAACCTTAAAAATAAATTTTTAAAAATTGCTTTTTCCACCAAAATTTTAAATATGCACTCTCTTTGCGAAATATTACACAGAAAAGCTTCCCCACACCCGTATACATGCTTATTTCAACAATTATTTTGAAAAGAAAGATATAGTGTTTTCCTCAATGTAGTCATTTGTGTTTTAAATCTCAGAAAATTCTTGATCGTCTCTTGTCGTAGAAAGATATAAACCATCTTGCAACCTTTTATCTAAAAAAGGACAGTTTAAAGAAAATAGTGGCTTGAAACATGTTCATATTAACTATTCAAATTTAAAACCCATAATAATTATTTACTTTTAGCTTTTTAAAACAGATATGATAGCTTTTTTTCAAAATTTACAAAATTGTTGCTTTTTGAACAAAAATTTTAAATATGCATTCTTTTTGCGAAATATTACACAGAAAGGCTTCCCCACCCATATACATGCTTATTTCAACAAGTATTTAGAAAAGAAAGATATAGTGTTTTCCTCAATGTAGTCATTTGTGTTTTAAATATCAGAAAATTATTGATCGTCTCTTGTCGTAGAAAGATGTAAACCATCTTGCAACCTTTTAGCTAAAAAAGGACAGTTAACGAAATAGTGGCTTGAAACATACTCAAATTAACTATTCAAAATTAAAACCCATAATAATTATTTACTTTTAGCTTTTTAAAACAATAAGATAGCTTTTTTTCAAAATTTACAAAATTGTTGCTTTTTTAACCAAAATTTTAAATATGCACTCTTTTTTATGAAATATTACACAGAAAAGCAAAAAGTATGCAACATTATCATTCACCATAAGAAGCATGTGGTAATTCACTTCCAGTAAAAATATAACTGGGCTAAAACAGTCCGTACTAACACGGTGGCAAAAGAATCTAATCTCTCTATATATACACGTTGCAAACAGTATGCAACTTTAATCATTCTCCGAGAGCAGTGTGCAAGAGAACTTTTCTGAAGTATAATTAGTTCTCTAGTCTTTATTCTGTAATTTTTATTTTTGCACATAGTAAATAGTGCACACAATTAGTATCATAAAAAAAGACTCTGGCTCCCTAAGCCTATCGGCGGCATTTCTGGCCGATCTTCGCTGAAATCTTTCATCCAGGGATTCCCTTGCACGCTGCTCTCTTCTACGCAAATTGTATTCAAAATTTCGCGAAGAGTTAATTTTAACTAAATAAATTCAAAAAAAAAGTCGACGATCCGAAAAAAAAGTCCTGTAATCCGTAAGCAAAAGCTTGGCGTCAGGGTTGAGATTGGTAAGCAAACTGATCGTTGCCAACGGGGAAAAAGAAATATAGGTCCTTTTTTGCGCCACGCATAAGCGTTTTATATAGTATAGATTGTAAATATAATGTATGTTTTGT
>BGPR01011652.1:0-22642 GCA_013235015.1 Araneus ventricosus | reverse complement strand
TACAATAGCTTACCTGGGATTGTGTGTACCTCGCAATGTTGCAATAATGAGTTTGGGCATTCGAAAAAAAATCCAGATTACTCCAAATTCAAAAGTGAACCCTTTCTAGTAAATGGAAAACAACGCCAATGACAGCTCAAAAACTGTACAAGAAAACCCTTAACTATTTGCCAAAAATGTAATTTAGGACTTTGCTTTGAATGTTTACTACCATTTCACGTAAACCAAGATGCTTGACTGCAAAGCATGTAGTAGTGGATTGTACCATCGTCCTGTATATAGGACAGCTTGCAAAAAGACAACCGATAAAGTTTTCTTAAGTTTTTTAACTCTATACTTTTGCTTGATGTCTCATTAGTCTGTGATAGAATTTTTTTGGAAAAATATTAATTTTTTCTTAATGTGGTAAAATATGGGTTAAATGGTTATCATGAATTTAGTTTTGCGTTTCATAAAATGTAGTCAATTCTTTCTTTTTACAGAAAAAACTTTCTTTAGCTATTTTGAGTTTCATCAAATTATTTTTAGCTGAGAAATTTAATTATTGAACTTGAAAATTTTTAATTACTTAATAAAATCTTTTTCACTTTTTAAAGAATCTTTTTAGTTATCATTTTTTAACAGTTAAATATAAGGGATTAACTCAAAGTTCATTAGATACAAAAACATCCTGTATATTTTCGTTCTATGTATAAAGAATTTAAATTCAGTTTTATACTAATTAACGTGTTGACTGTTTGTGTTTATAAATTTATTTCTTTGTCCTTATTGCAATTATTGCTTTCAGCTTACAAAACTGAAATTTTTAAAATGTCAGCCTTAATTGCCTTATTACTATTAATTCAAGATTGGCGAACCAGATGTTCTCGGTAGGAGGCCGGATGTTAAATAACATAATACTCTAGTATACTTGGAAAAATTAAAATAATCCATTAATTCTAATCAAAACTCTCTGCCATTACTCTCTATTGATTTCTCTATGATTATTGGAAGGGAAGCAAACATTTAAAAAAATAAAATTGTACAAAACTCAAACTCAATTCTTCAAAGGGATGATCTGGTCGTAGTGGCCTAGTGGTAATGGTAAGGTGTCAGCCTCAAAACCGGAGTGTGCCAGGCTGAAATTTCAAATTCACTGAAGATTCCTCGTGCACTATGTCACTAGATCTTTACACAGGGGTGAGATTCAGCAATTTGTTCATATGAGCGTGTATGATTATATAAAGACGACTGAATCTATTCTTCAGAAAGTCTACAAAAGAATCACAGTTTTCCTGAGAAATCGAAAATCACTCAATTGCACTTAGAGCCTTTGCACACAAATAAAGACCGAGGTGCATAGTTTTAGGGTCTATGCTTCGGGGTCGAAATGTTCAAGGTTCGAAACCCGATTCCACTCAATATCCGTCGTGTATTGGGCCTGTTGCACGCTAAATCATACGTAGGGGGTCAAATGTCTTCCCGTTGGTGTGTTTCAAAAATACCCACACTGGCCCGGGCTACCCAAGAAGGGTGTAAGGCCGGGAGAGGACCAGACGGGAGACAGCCACCCCACCAGCATGTGAGGACGGGATTTATTAGTTACAATAAAATGATACAGGCATTGCCAGGGGCAGTAGGTTTAAATACAAGAGAGCTGGTAGTATAAACATGGTTCGACCCACCTCAATGGGGAGAGGATAGCTTTATTTACATGTATTCAACCATCAAGAATTGCGAATGATACTCACAAAATAAAGAATGACAAAATGAAGGCTCTTTCTTTTCATATAAAATATAAAAACATCCCTAACGCAATAAATTTAAAAACTGCTCAGGCAAGCAAGGAACAGTAAAAATATATATAAAAAATATATAAGTATTAAAAAAGAAACAAACAAATAAACAAAGAAAAAGCAGTATAAAGCAGACATATAAATAAGTCAAAGATTGAAACCCCACAATATGAAAACAGAACACACACACAAACAACACTACACATCAAACGACACACAAGACACACAAAACACAAATAAAAACTGTACAAAACATTAAATTAAAAATTCATAAATTTAAAAAACAATTACTTCTGAGACAGAAAGGAAAAAATTCGTCAGTCGTCGTCATTCCACGTCCCGCGTAACGGGGAATATCTATTCATCAATTACAGAATATTTTTTGAGTAAACGCTGCGGAAGTTAAAAATTAATTTTAAGTCCTATTCAGGATGAAAACGGCCAACGGGGGAGGATAAGAATTAAAATTTTTTAGTCTAAAAATAAAATCAAGGTCCAAAAGTATTATTCATAGCCCCATCCTCCACCCAAAAATTGTCCAAACAACCGCTAGGCATTGACTACGTGGCAACAGGTTTCCAGAACTGCGGAGAGACTCGGGAATTGGAACAGGCATCTATTATCGGGGCTCACGGACCAATAGTTGTCCTAGGGCGTCGAGAGAATGCCACGCAAAGGAACTGACTGGGTACAATAAGTTAAAAAATGCAAATACAAGTGGAGAGCGGAAACCCCTATAAAACCTATAAAACAGAGTTATCCAGTGTAAAAATAAAGAAATGAAAAGTATTTCTTAAATATCTCAAATCATGTAAATAATAAAAAACAGACTCAGCAAACGGGAAGTCAGGAGGACAGAACGCGGAACTATAATAAGTGTGAATAAAAACCAATCCTGAGAGGAGATGTGAAGTAAAAAGTCCCTGGAAAACTGATAAAATAAAAAAGAGTAAGAACAGTCCTTCAATATGATAAGATAAAAGTAACACGGACCCTCAAGACATCATTGGAGTCAGTGATGGTCTCTCTCCTGGGTCAGTGTATCGCAAATGTTTCTGCTGGTCCTTAAAGCGCCTTCGATTTTGATGACAGCCTGTCTATTTGTTAGGAGATTGTTAAAACACTCTTTTTTATGTTCATCTGCGGGTTTAATTAGATGGAACTCTTTGGCGAGGGAGTAGAATATATAATTATCTGCATCACCCAACATTCCACAGATGCAGTGTGGAGAGTCTAAGAATTTAAAGCGATGATGGTAATTTGGGAATGAACCATGCCCACTGAGAAAATAAATTAAAAACTCATTATGTATTAAAAAGTTTGGGCTTACTTGTTTAATGTAGCCTCTCACCCTAATTCCCGAGCCTGAATCATAGCTATTCCAATATTCATTCCATTTTTATACTATGTAATTCTTTAGGAGGCGTTTGAGATGGGAGTAGGGTGCAGGAATGAAAAATTTCTCACTGGATGTTATGGCCAATTTGGCTTTCTGGTCGGCGAAATCGTTTCCAGGAATTCCGACATGGGCTTTAACCCAGGAAAGGCCGACCATGTTCTTTGCCTTAAAGATGTTTGATTTTACTTTGTTAACGAATTCAGATCTGGTATTTACACTATTAATGGCAGATATGGAAGAGAGGCTCTCAGTATATATGTTGACTTTCACTTTCTCTTTGACAGCCCAGTTGGCTGCGAATTCATTGCGGCTAATTCTGCCTGGAATACGGAGTTGAAAGTGTTCAGTTTAAAAAGATAGTTATGGATATTAGCTTCATCTTTGAGAATACACACGGCGAATCCAGTCTCATTTTCGATCTCATTCTCATTTCCGGATCCGTCCGTGTCGGCATTTGGAATGTTACTGTCAAGGTTAATAAGTCTCTGTCTTTGTGGAATGTTTTTAAATGGCATGTATTTATCCAAGAGATTTATATCGACAATTGTGTTATATTCATTACATCGGTTAATTTGATAAACTCAGCTTTGGCTACTACGTGAAGGGAAGGAATTCCTGTGAGTACATTAAGAACATTGGTGTGTGAAGCGCGGTAAGCCCTTGTAAATTTCAGTAAGAATATTCTTTGAATGCTGTGAAGTCTGTCTGAGATGTTGTGTCTATTTATCTTAAATACGATACAGGACAGATCATTTGAAATAGTTGAGACAGTGGGCACTATAATGTGTATTAATTGTGGGTATTTAATTAATATTCATCATTATTGCCTTGTTGAAATTCATACCACTCATTAAACACGATTATTATAAGAACTTAACGGAAAATCTACATGACGGGAGCTCAAATACAGCTGACGAAGAAGACATCATTTATATTGCTGATGAATCAATTTAAATAAAGTAATAATAATTACTGTAACAGTAACAGAACTATTATTATTCATTTTTGATAAAATCTTCATTAAAAATGTATATAATGAAGTTTTTCAGTAATAAAAAAATAATTTGACGATTGAATTTGATTTAATACTTTTCTATCACTTGCCAAATTAAATCACGCAAAAATTGTAGTAATAATAACGATTACTCAAAGGATATTCTATCTTATACTTTTTATATGTCGTTAGATAAAAGATACATCTGCAGTAATACAATCTACGACGTTAAGATGAATTTATAAAATTTCAAAGGAATTTTATAAATCAATGTATACTATTTTATCACTTTTCTCTACTTTTTGTTTTATGGAGTTAATTGATTTGGCAAGTAGGGCATTCATATCTCAGATAAAGTTTTACTCAAAAAGCTTACTTTATTCTTAAACTATGAAGTCTTTCTCTCTTTGTTTGATTTTAAGAACAAGGTATTTATTTTCGGATTTAGATTCAATATACGATATTTAATATGTTGTGTCAAAAATCGCTACATATATATATTCTTACAGCCAAGAAATTACCCTTTTTAGAAATGTTAGAGCTTACGTATGCAACAATTTCTTCTTCTGTGTGCTCCTATGAAAGTTGTTTGATATTACGAAATTAATACGATTAATTTGATGAGTGAACCAGCTGGTTGCCGAAGACGGCTATACCATAATTTTTGATAAATGTTTTATGTGTTATAATTTCATTATAATTGTAATTTCAATCTTAGCACTCCCTGACATAAAGTGTTTCGGGAGGAGGAGGGTATGCGGAGGGCAGTTTTAAGCAAAGGCGGGCGCAATTTTTGTATTTGCCCTGGGCGCCGTTTTTTGTAGGTACGCCGCTGGCCATATCTTTTAAGTTCCTTTTTTTCTTTTTCTTTATTTGTATTTTTCAGTGTTCGGAGGACCTCATACATCAATGACCGAACGCTGTGGGATTTGTTCCTATCATCACCAGATGGGACAGCGACAGATAGGGATGGGAGAAACTTACCGGTTTTAACCGAAAACGGTTTTCTGATTCCGTTTTCTTATGCTCCGGTTATTATATTAAAATCAGATATATCGGAAGATAGGCTGAAATGGTCTAAAATAGTGATAGTCAAGCTTTCAATAACTCGATCAGTTTTAGTTACAAAAGAGTGGGACATTTTGTTTAAAATTTTAGTTTGCCAAAAATATTTATCTAAATATGATAAATAGGACTGAGGTACTGTATAAACATTTAGACACAGTTATTATTTAGCGTTATACTTATTGACTCAAACAACATAAAATACGATTATTCACGTCTGTATTTTCTAATTGCTTCATACCCAGCTAAAAAAAATCTGCAGAAAATCTGAAAGTATTTGGAACATGTTTTCTTCAGATTTTCTGCAGAAAAAAAATATAGAATATCTGAAAAAAATATGTTCCAATTACCTTCAGATTTTCCTACAGTCAAGGTTTAATTATTAATTCCAATTAATTTAATTTGTGATTCAACTTTCTTGTACGATGCCGATTAAAATTGTGACAAAACTTCAAATTTATCCTGTCCGCGATTCGATCCCGCGTTCCTATAGATTGCAGGCAGGAACGCTAATCACTATGCCGCGCCGGAATGTACGAGATGGGGATAAATTAATCTATTTGAGTTTTAGCGTCACCATAGCTCTCGTTGCTCCATCTAGTGGTGTAAATATCAACAAAGATAAGAATACGTGTTTATAGTCGAAGAGATGAGTAACAGATGAGATTAGTTGTATTTTTGTTCAATAACATCCAAAGGGCGAAAGCTACACTTTTCCGGAAAACTAATTGGAAATTAATTACATTATGGGGGGAAAGTTTAAAATGGTAAAACCTCAAATATTTATTTTAAATATTAATTTTGAATTCATTTTTTCAGTGGTATATTTTAAAAATTAAGTGCCCAAGACAATTTTCGATTGGGAAATTTTTTGAAACTCCTGTCTGCTGTAGAATTAAACAATAATGATAATTATATTCTAATTTTGTTTCATATCCTTCGGAAAATAAACCTGCAATATTAGAGAATATGGTGCAAAGTATGTATTTAGAGAAATGCAGATATTATGAAATTGCAGTTAAATCTTCAAAAAATCAATAGATATTCGTCAAGTTTAAAGATTTTGTGAAAATCTGCTAAATAACTGCCAATTCAATTGAAGACAAAATGCAAAGTCTCCAAAAATATAAAGGATATTTAAAGAAAAAAATAAAAAGAATTTTTTTTTTGCAGATTTTATGCAGATTAAATTGAAGAAAACATGCAGATTTTTTCTGCCTTCAAAAATTCTGCAGAATATTTAGAGAAAAATATAATAACAAACTTTTTTGCGGATTTTCTGCAGATTAAATTTAAGAAAACATTCAGATTTTTTTTTACTTCAAAAATCTGCAGAAATCTTTAAGAAAACTTCAAAAAAAATTTCTGCAGACTTTCGGCAGATTTTTTTAGCTGGGTATTAAACCGGATTCGAGAAATAACTCGTTACGTTTCACAAATATTTATTTTCAAATCACATTAACATAAATACGGACATAAAACGCATCACGAATAAGAATAAAGACGAAGAACTGTTGCTTGAACACATTTAAAAGATTTCTGGAAGAGCATTAAAAAAAGTTTAAAAGCAGATGATTAAAGATTTACATAAGGAACACTATATTTTTAAATGTGAACTGTCTCTGCCTATTCTTTCTCGTTTTCTGTCTCTATTGTTGTTCCTGTATGTGATTGTGTCGCAATCACTATTACAGAAATATTATAGCAAGTGCGGCAGAAGTGAAGTGCAATGCTCCACTTGCTTCTTTTGGACCCAAAAATATTTTTTTTTAGTTGGAAGTTCTGTGGCTTCCAAAAGATTAGTATCATCGTTTAATGGCGTTGTTTCCGATGAGAGGTGTGGACTCACGGATCAACGCATCGCTCAAAGTCTTATGAACAGCTGAAATTTTCGCTTCCAGTGGTCTTACCCTGAAACCACCTATTCAAATTTGTTAAGCCTGTGAATTTCTTGCGCAATTACATTCATAAATAGGTATCACAGGACACCATCCTTTGGCACATAGCAGAAATTTCAGGATAAAATGCAGGATTTCATCAATATCGGCATTTCCTTGGTGAAATACCACTTGTAGAGTTCTATAACCTTGCTTTTTGCGTATTTCGTGCAATAAAATTTCAATATCTCTTATGCAATGGTTGGAAAAATATTTTCTCAATATTTTAAGCCTGTGAGTGATGTTTTATATGAATTTCATTTACCTTCTCTCATCAGTTGAGATATTATATAATTGTATATCAGCATGAAGAGGAGAAGAAGTATGAAGAGAAGTAAGTTGTATCAAAGGTATGAGGAGAAAATATTCAGATTGGAGGATGCACGACGGCAAATTGCTAGTCATAAAATGGATGGACAAAAAAAATGAATATATTTCCTCTTAGATTTTCTCAATTCGGAGGAGGCCACAACAGTGAATATAAGATCTAAGGATGTAACAAACATGGAAATGAATTGCCCTGTTTTAGTAAAACACTGTAGTGAGAATTTGGAACAAATCGATAAAGCCGGCATGCGGAACGTGTACGGAATTAACAGAAAGAGAGCGAACGTTTTTAGCTTCGTCTATTTTGACTTTTTGTTGAAGTGACAATTACAAATTCGTATATCTTATTTTCTATGAGCATTTTATGTCCTTTCTTACAATTGAAATATTTTAG
This sequence comes from Araneus ventricosus, assembly GCA_013235015.1. NCBI lineage: Eukaryota > Metazoa > Arthropoda > Arachnida > Araneae > Araneidae > Araneus > Araneus ventricosus. The sequence goes on along the minus strand of BGPR01011652.1, from coordinate 14,751 downwards.
AATTTCTGTAACGAAAGGATTAATAGCACTGCGAAAACGCCGACGAAAAACTGTAGACATCAACTTATGTGCCAGGTTAAACCGGAGGTGAAAAACTGAATAACCGAAAACCGGTGATTTTTGCAATAACTACCATCCTTACAACCAGATGCCACGGAGGATAAGAGGTCAGAGAGATGGGAAAGCTCTCGAGTAAAAGAGATCTGTTATCTTTTGCTCCCGCGAAGGGAAGGTTTAACAAATATCCTGCAACTGACCGCAAGAAGGTGGACAACCGCAGCAGTACGAGTGCTGTTATACAGACTCTCCGACATCTGCGTACTATTTCTGTTTGCATAGTTAAACTATCACCTGTAAACATACCATCACCATCTTTATATGTGAGCATAGTGCAATAAATGGATATATTACTTGTAGTGTGGTGATTGGTGTTAGTTCAAATTCATCACATCCACAAATTTGAGAAATGAAATGAATGAAACTTTCTGAGAAAAACCGGAACTGTAAACTTCACATGAATAAAATTTATTTTATTCATTTTTTATTCGAAGATCCTCAATTGAATTCCCTTCGTGAGAAAATTCATTTCAGCCCAAGACGAAGTAATTCCAATTGTGTGAAAAAAAATAGGTATAATAAAAATTTTATATAGGAACGGATTTTTTTATTTATATGAATTCAAGATAATTTACATCTAAATTACTATTCCAATAAGATTCTTTAACATAGATATCAAACGAATAGTTTTACATTTATATTAACAAAGTGATGAATATTTCAATTGCTCATCAGAGAATGCATCACTAGAATAGCGTTTCGATAATGTTCAAATTTAACCCTCTCGTACCTAGCCGGGCGGTTCCGGGCGGTCTACAAGTTTTGCCTTAACACCTAAGACGGCCGGTTTGAGGCGCTTTCCTTCGCTTGAGGGGTGGTAGGGTAGAAAGATGGCTTCATTGATAAGCGCGGTTGGAGGTCCAATTATCCTTGTCGGGGTCTTTCCCACAGCCCCTTTGAGTTCGCCAGAAGCGGAGGGAGGAGAATTCGACGAAAAAGTTTATTGCGAACTGACAGTGTTTACATAGGTTTTTTCCATTTACAAGCTTTCTCCGCACATAATAGGAAATATTTTATAGCTGAATTCAAGAAGAAATCTTTTCCATTCTACTCCTATTTTCACTTCCGTTATACGCGCGCGGAACATATTATATCCCTATTTTTTCTTTCAGTTAAAAATTAAATAATGAACACCTGAGAAATTCAAAAAAGCGAAAAAATAAGTTTACGTGGCTATTTTAAATATTTTCATAAAGATTGCTAATAAGTAATGAAAAATCACAGCATTTTACATATGTTTGATTTAAATGCTCATCAGAGGCCAGATTATAGCATTTTTGATAACATTCTGTATTAGTTTCGTAACTGTTTCTCCCGTAATATTTCTATATATCTTTATTTTACATTAACTTTGTTGTTTTTTAGTCCTGTGCCTTTGATTCTAAAAATAACGTTCTCTTTTTTTATGTCCCCTGGAAGGTGGACATTGGGCGGAACTGCATAAAATCTGTATGATAATATCTATCCAACAAAGATTTTCGATGGCATCAATTCTTTTTATACCCTTATCCATATTTTTTCGTTTAAAAATTACAATGGATTAATTAAAGAGGTGCTTTAAATATTGTAAAAATATAAAACATAATCCAATGTCAGGTATTTCTTGAGACATCATTTTTCCAGAATAACGAATTTAGAACATCAACTTTTGTTTGTCATATTATAAAATCTAACAATTTCTCCTTTTTTGATTCTTACCGCCTGTCACTTCGTACAGAAACTGAAAAATGCATTGTAAATAATTTTGAAATACATTTAGCATCAGATTGAAAGCCGAATCTTCAAGACTTAACTTCTCGCTTCTTTTTTGGTAAAAATTATTTGAGTCATGTCCGTTTATTTAAAGGAATTGCATAGACACGAATTATTTTATATCTCTGTTAAAAGATTTTTAGAAAGTTCGACAGTAGAAAACCAGTTATCCGATTTTAACCATCACAGGGGCGGTGGTTTTGACCAGGGCTGTCAAAAAATGTGAGCGCCATGGGAAAAAGTAATTTGGCGCCCCGTCAGAACCATAACCAGGAATTTTAAAGCCTATATCCCAACGAAAATGTCTACCTAATAGAGTAATTGAGGAACAAAAAAAAAAATGGCACGAAAATGTCTACCTAATATAGTAATTGAGGAACAAAAAAAAATGTCACCTGTTTTCCGACTGTCGCTTTTCAATTTTATTGATCTTTGTCTTTTCAAAACAAGATTTTGCAAGAGAGCTTCTCTAATTTGTGTTACTTCTGTTACAATCATAGTTTATGATTTGTTAACAGATTGACTGAGTATGATTTTTTTTTTGAAATGATATAGACGTTTATGCAACATTACAAAATCTCTGGCTCTAGTTACAAGCCCTAACCATAGCTTTACTTTTAACTTATTTAACATTATAATTTTTTTTCACTCAAAATTATGATAAATCAATATAGTAAATTTTTAGGCGCCTTTGGATCAATGGCACCCCTGAGCCCATTGGATAAGATGGCTCTGGTTTCTACAGAAAACCACCTATTTAAGAATTTTTAACGTAGGCAAATTTCCACTTTATGTTCATTTATTTGATGAAAATAAGCTTTCAGATATTCAATAAGGCCAACTAAAGGCAAAAAGAGTCATCTTTTTTCATGGTTTTATGTAGGTATAAACTTTGTTTTCCCAGAGGAAACAAATAAATTTCTTTGTAATGAATTTCGCAAAAATGGGACTAGTTACTGTCAAAATTTCTATATTTTTTTCTGTATGCTCTTTTTTTCAAAATTGACAAAACCGAAAAAATATGAACGAAATTTTGAAGTGTATTGTAAATTATTGAGGGGGTTTCGACGAGAACCACGCCCTCGTAGAGCCAAGATTTCCGCGCTTTCGTTGTTTCGCCGATATAAAGAAATATATTTGTTATACAACTGATAAGACATCAGTTTGGAGAACAAGTTGACAGAACTTAGAAAGAAGGACAGATGTTCGTACTCTATCAGTGAGAATCTCCAGTATCTCATTTGTAGTTTTCGACAAAGGAACGAAGAAACACTCTTTTATGAAAGAGAGCCGTTTACAACCGACAGTAGTTTACGGTATCGTCCCTTTACGTGAACAATTCTGTAAACAGCTAACACTGTGTTGCGCACCGGGTACTTGCATCGGCATTTATCACGCGCTGTACAATAAGTGAAAGGCGAACGGCGCCACATAAGCTATATAAATACTGAGTTCCTTGCTTGAATGCCAAACTGAAAATTTTTGTTCTTTCTTGTGCTGCTGTTTTTGATTTTCTACGTTTTTCCAATCAATTTCGGTATTATTAGTTTAGTATTTAATTTCATTCACTTTTTGCATCTTCATTATGAGTAAAAGGAAGCGTGAGCTTTCTAAAGAAGAAATCGAAGCAATTTTATTGGCTTCCGATGACAGTGTCAGCGACCTTTCAAGCGAAGATGATGGCTGGCCAGTAGATGATTCCTTAGCTGATGTTTCGTTTATTTTGAACAATGATCCTGGCGATGAAACAGACGAGAATAAGGCGAACGATGAGGAGGCAGCAAATAGTGCTTCAACTTTTAAACCGTCTTGGACGGAACAGATGGTAAATGGGCAAATTGATCTAAAACAGCATCAAAAATATGGCGGAGGCCGTAAGCACAATTTACCTGTTGGATCTGAAGCAGGGGACTATTTTAAAATGCTTTTCACGAATGATATGTATGAAAAAATTCGTGAAAACACAAACAAATATGCAGAATTTGTAAAATCTGCTACCATTGACAAATGGGAACCTATTGGTATCAAAAAATGGCGATGGAAGCCAATTGAAGATATCGAGGAACTCTTCAGCTTCATAGCCATAATACTCATTATGGGAATTGCCAAACTACCTAGAATAAAAGATTACTGGTCGTCTAATCCTATGCTTGGAAATGATAAAGTAAAACGTACAATGGCAAGAGACAGGTTTGTGGACATCTACAGATTTTTCCATATTTCAGATCGGGAAAATGAAGTTTCACCAAATGATCCGTCATTTTATATGATGCGAAAGTTGGATCCTTTCATGTCATGTTTGCGGTCTAATTTCCAGATGCATTTTGAATCCTATCCCCATTTATCTGTAGATGAAGCGATGGTTAAGTACAAAGGCAGATAAGGCATAGTGCAATATATGCCTAATAAACCGGTAAAAAGAGGAATAAAAGTGTGGGCTTTATGTACATCTTTCTTCGGATATATGTACAACTTCGAGCCCTACTGTGGTAGAAGAGACAAACTTCCAAGGAGTGATAATGTACTTGGATATAGTGTTGTGACTTTTTTAACTAAAAATCTTTCAAAGGGACATCATATATACATTGATAGGTTCTACACAAGCGTTGTGTTGATGAAAGATTTACTTAAGAGCGGAATCTACGCTAGTGGAACTGTAAATACAAACCGAAAATATTTACCGACAAATATAAAAAATGTAAAACTTGCAGATAATGGCTCATCAAAATGCTTCCAGTGCATTGAAGAGCCGAATTTAACATGCACTGTTTGGAAGGACAAAAAGGAAATTTTTCTTCTATCTAATGGTGCGAAGAACGAAATTACAACCGTCAAACGCAGAATTGGAGGAAATGTGTCCTATGTAACCTGCCCGAAAGTTATTGCAGATAATAATAAGTATATGGGCGGAGTTGACTTAGCAGATCAGTACAGAAAATATTATGATATCTCAAGAAAATCACGAAAGTGGTGGATATATATGTTCTGGTATTTATTGGATACTACTGTCAATAACGCATACATAATCTATTCGACGACGAATTTTCCTTCAGAAAAGAAATCTAAAACACCCTTAGATTTCAGAATGTCTTTGATAGAGGCGATATTGAAAGAAAAGAGAATTGTTGAAACAGGTCCGCAAACTATTGTCAAAAATAAGTCTCATAAAAGAATAAAAATAGACGGGAGAAAAAAAAAGATGCATACGTTGCATTTCATTAAAAAGAAAAACAATTTCAAATAGAGCAATTGAGAGTTCATGGACTTGTGAAATCTGTCAAGTTTGTTTATGTGTGAACTGTTTCGGTCCTTATCATAATGAGCATCATTAGATTTTTATTTTACTATTGTTTGTTCTTTTTATGCTTTAACTGTTTATTGTCAATACTCCTCCCTGTATGCTAGCTGCGAATATGTTTTTTTATTTGTTGTATTTTACTGTGTTAATTTGTGACTTCCTGAATTCTTTTCCACTTCTTTTCTTTATTATTATTATTTTATTTTAATATTACATAACTATTAATCAAGAATTTGCGTATATGAAAGTTTGAAATTGTGTTAAAAATGTGCATAGGTTATTTTATCGTTTATATTATGAACCAGTGTACCTTGTATCGAATTGCTGTACTCGAATATCGACTTTGCAAGCATTCTTCGGAACTGCCAGTGGCTCGTAATTTATATGTCCACAAGGAAAGGTCAAATTACTTATTATTTTACTACCCTTTTTACTACTAAATGCACGTATACAGCATTGTGCTGAAACATAATATTTTAATTATAAAATGTATGATATCTATTTCATCTTATCTTATGTTCTCAATCAATAAGTTTTTGAAGTATCTATAGAAAAAGAAGAAATTTTTTCTATTTCTCATGGATGACTTGCAGTATTTAAATCTCACCTAAATCGGCTATTATTGGGACGTCCTATAATGAGAGAGAACATTGATATTATATATAAATTGTATTGAGCTATGCATAAATTAACATTTTGTTACTGAATGAGCTGAAATATGATTTTCTCATATAATTTCTAAAATATATCTTTTGGTAAAATTAAGTGAAATTAAAATTGACAAAAAATTTTTAAGAATGCATAAATTATTTTGGAAATGTTTTTTGATTTATGATATCCTAAATTTCATTTATTTAACATATTTTCTTATTTCAGTAATAAATGAAACTTTAAAAACGTATTATCCCATCTTTTCCTAAATTATTTCGCAGAATAAAAAAAGTAAACTTAATATAGTATGGCAATTTATCTACATTTGACAAAATATTGCTTTATTAATAGTTTTAAAGCTTAAAAAATCAAATAAAAAATAAGGGTCATTTTGAATTGGATATCTCAAAATTTATTTAATATATTTAGAAGAAAACATTCATGCATGCATGTTTGGAAATATAATACACGGATTATTTTTAAAACATTCATAGTTCTGTGAAAAATACTGCACAGACAACGTTAATTTATAGGCAGAAAATCAGCACGAAAATCAATTTGCAAACAGCTTCATAATAAAGTAAAATGAAGTAAAATTCTTATGTTAAAAGCCAAAGAAATCTGTTATTTTCGATGTGTGGTATTTTCCCGCATTTAATTTATTTAACGGATTTTCTTCATATTTATTGAGAATTAGAGTTTTTTGAAATACAACACAGACACTTCTTAAAAAGAAGTTAACGCTGTGTTAGTAATACGGCAGGAAACTATATTTTATAATCAGAAAATCGTAATAAAAATCAATTAGTACAACATTCAACTGAAGTAAAACTCTTAAGCTAAAAGAAGCAGGAATGTATTTGAAATGTATTTCGATGTGAGATTTTATTTATTAAAAATCGGAATTTTTGAAAATATAATGCAGAATGTTTCGAATTATAAAATAATTTCTTTAGAAAAACAACTCTGCCACTTCTCAGTAATATAATAGAAAACCCCAAATAATATTTTATAATAAGGAAATAAGCCCAAAAAAATCAGTGAGCAGAATGCATTACACCGAAAAAAAATTGTGGAAACGAACAGAAGATTCTCATATTGAAACGTAAAGACAAACTCTCGATATGCCTTTCGACCCTCGCGGAAAACCGCGAAGAAGTCAATCAAAGTAGAACGCTGACAGCTTTATTACCTTGAACAGCGGGGAGTGGAGTGGTGGGGTAAAGGCCACCCAGAATGGGATAGTCCATTCCATGTGATATCGTCTCAGAAGTCTTCGGTGTTAAAGGAGCTGGGAAGAAAAAGTCCCCTCGGGATTAAAGAGTTAAGCAAATTTTGTGAGAAAATTCTTAACCACGCACATCAGAAGAATAGCATTATTTGTTTGTATGGATTCGATAATGATTTATTAATCACATTTCTGAGATACATTTTTACCACAAACATCACAAGAAAAGGGCTTTTCTTTTGAATGGGATAGTAAATGCTCTTTTAAAATACTTTTAGAAGAAAACCTTTTATGGCATACATCACAAGAAATTGGCTTTTCATCTGTATGAATACGAAAATGTGTAGATAAAGCACCTCTCTGAGAAACTCCTTTAGCACATACATCAGAAGAATAAGATTTTTCATTTGTATGTTTTAGAAACTGATCTTTTAAACTGCTACTCTGAGAAAAATCGTTATTGCATAGATAGCAAGAAAAGGGATTTTCATCTGTATGAATACGATAATGTCTTGATAAACTACCTTTCTTAGAAACTCCTTTTGCACATACATCACAAGAATAAGGCTCTTCTTTTGTATACGTTCGATGGTGCACATTTAAATTATATTTCAGAAAAAAATCTTTATTAGACACAAGATAAGAATATGGTTTTCTTTCGAATTGCTATGGAACTGTTTTTCCAAAAGCCGTTTCAGACTAAATTTCTGACCACAGATATCACATGCGAAATATTTCTTATTCGTGAGAATCACATCTTCAACATTTTTATCAGTATCCTATCAACTTGTTTCCACACACTCATCAATAATCAAATGAGTTTTATTCGTCTTGATATACGCCTCCATGTTTGTTCCTGATGATTGATAGAATTTTGTTTTTCTTTAAAAAGTGAGCTGAGGTTGTAACAAATATAAATATCTAATCACAATGTATTGCTTTATTTGAAGAAATATATTTTCTTCTGTAGCATCCATACATCTTACAAGTAACCTAGTAAAGAAAACGGAATTTTATTACCACTTAAGTTACAACAATCATTTTGCATGGAAATGACTATTTATTGAAAAAAAAACGGAGAATTGTTTTCTCGATTAAGCAGTGTAGTGAGTGGAGGCACGAAAGGTATAGAAGTCCTAGGCACCAATTTTATGAGGTGCCATGGCGACAAAACATTACTTCGTTTATGCCATTTTTTAAAGAAAATATATGATGGCTCTATAAAATAATAGCGTGCCCAGGCCATCATCTATGCTTGTAAAGCAACTGATGACAGTGGGATGTAAAAAAATCACATTATTCCCTGGGAGCTACTTACCCTCACGACGCCACTGCGTTGATTTTTTGTAAAATTATACTTTAACGACAGAAGTTTAAAAGTTTCTTCTCTGATATTAAAATTTTAAAGAATATTAACTTTAACTATGATAAATTGCCCAGAAACAAATACATTTACTGGTTTCACTGAACGAAGCCTCACAGTACTTAAAAAATGCAACAATAAAAAATTAATAAATTTTTCTTTGTTGAGATAGCCAGTATGTTTAAAAAATGACTGTAAAATTGTATCTTCATTATACAGAGAACAAAATTATGAACAAGGTGTTTATAATTAAGGATACCATTATTCTCAGATACTGTACCAATAACAAATCGTGGCTTGCAAGTTCTGTACCTGAGTCAAAACTTTATGAGCAGGAACTGTACCTGAAGATAAAAAGCTATTTGCGAATCAAATTTTAGCTGTGATAAATTATTTTATTAATTATGAGTCTATACAATCAAGATAACTTTAATAATTTGAATTTGTACTCCTAATCTAATATGAGGTTTATATTTGGGAGATTATTCTAATTTCGACCAATGCTCATATCACAAGAGGAGACAACTTTACCATGCGTGCCACAGTCCAAACTTCCATACGATACCTGGTGGTGCAGCTGCAACTTTTACGCCTTTCCTTTACAAGATACATAGGGCACATAAACCTTAAAAATAATAATTAAATCAAATAATAAATTCTAGAAAAGAAACGATTTTGTTCGTAACGTAACTTGCCGTTTCACACCCTTGATCTCTGCAGACATGTTGAGAAATCATGTGTCTCCTTCCAGCCTTTATTCATATACCGGCAAAATAAAAAAACCCACAAATTAATTACATTAATTATTTTTGTATGTACACTATGAATTAGCTAGTACTGCTGTTTTTAATAAAAAAAACTGATATCCAGAATATCTGATTTTGCTGCCCCTTTTGAATTGCCTTTAGCTGTGGCACTGTTTTGTTATTTATGGAAATCCAAGTATTCCCATGAAATATATCTATAATATAAAGCAGAAAATACATGTATCTGCCTGTCTGTCGGTCGGTCCCCAGAACTCCTCCTAAACTGAGTACCGTAGCGACATAAAATTTGCACACGACTTTCTAGAGCACAGTTCTAGGTCAACGGTGCTCTTTTCAACTTTCAGAGTTAAATAGTTCGGAAGATATTTAATTAAATAACGAAAATTAGCCGCTGTTAAGCCTAATGCTTAGATGTTTTTTTGCCAATAACTTCTGAATATTTATTGCAAGAAAATAATTTTTACGCCATCTTTAAGAGGAGAAAATTATCTTTTTAATGATGCCCATTCCATTTCAATAAAGTGTTTTTTCTGTTTGTTATTAAGGTTTAAAAATATATATTTAATGCAATTTCTAACAATACTTTTTATTCTTATTAAAATAGATTCAAGCCAATTTACTGTTTCGCGGGCGGGCTTTTGCCAGTGTTAAAGTTAATATAAGAAAATATTGTTTTCTTTGAGCATAAACAAAAAAGTACACTTTTTACTTCCGGTTTCCGATTATTCTTGGAACTTTAATAGTGGCAACACTGCTGTAGAGAAACCATGGAACGGAACCAAATAATGTCGCTTATACCACACGTTAGTTACCTCAAATTGAATAGACTTTCCCTTCCCACATCACTCGCGTGCGCACTGACGAGAAGGACAGAACCTCGTGTTAGCTGGCGGTCTAATGTAGTGTTGACACTTTGTTTTTGAAACAGCAACAACGGAGTTGGATAAATATTGATTGTGCCAGAGGTTGCACAGCACGACAGTGTCATCATGGTCTTCAAGAGGCTTGCGGGAATCTGCATTGCCTTACAGAACAGTGGAAAGGTGGGTAAAAGCCTTCAACGAGGGACGCCTGCGTCCAGCTTTGAGAGTGAAGCGACTGGTACTTTCAGCAGAACCCACCCATCATTTTGCATGACAATGCTCGGCCGCATGCAGCGCAAGCTATGGCTGATTAGTTCGATCGATGGGGCTGGGAAGTGCCTGTACCATTCACCATACTCCCCGGTTTTAAGCCCTTGTGACTTTGACTTTATTCCTAAGATGAAGGAACCACTTTGTGGCATTCGCTTCAGAGCTGCTCCAGAGACTCTTCAGGCAGTAGACCGCTCCATTCGAACTATCAACACAACAAGCGCTGCTGAAGGTAAGAGAGGAAATATGAACGTCTGAAATTCACTTGCGATCAGAATGGTGGTTTAATATGGTGGAATTATTTCTAAATCACTTACAAACTAAAGCACTTTGCACGATTTCTGTGTAACCCACGAGGCTTGAAAGACTGTCTACCCCTGGCCTAGGCCATAATTTCTGTGATTGCATATACAGGGTATGTCAAAAAAGTGGAACAAGCATTTATTTTCTCAAATATTGGACCTAGACATATACTTCCAATTACAAAGTTTCATCAAATAAGGTAGGAATTTGTGTGAAAACACTTTGGCTTCTGCGGAAATTGAAAATAAAAAGTTAAGAAATTTAACTTTCTACACGTCCCCATAGATCAAAAGTGTGTGAGTAAAATGTTCCTCTTACATTCAGCTATTTAAAAACTAAGTTTAACGATTCTATCTTCAAAACTTGCAGATATATACTAATTTTTAAATTTAAAGGAGCTGTCCACAAATTTATATGAAGATGTTTCTTGTAGAAATGAAAATTTATTCAACATAAAAAACTGCTAATGCAAATACTTGTCTATTAGTACAACATCCAATCATAATGGATTGAAAATAATTGTTAATGACGTTATACAGTTTCATTGGAAAACAGTTGCAACTATCGACTTGATAAAGAATGCATTGACAACTTCAGAAAATAAAATTTAATATAAAACAGGAAAAGAGTCTACTATCGGTATTGGATATTAAATTATTTGTAGCGTTGTAGAACCTAAAGGCAATAGCGGCTCATCCTTTACGGATGTAGAGTTCAGAACTCACTAAAATTATATAGAAAAATTTGCAATTCCTTTATATTCTCCACTCTGAGAGTTTGATTATCAATGAAAAAAGAAAAAAAATCAATAAAATAAGGCAGAAAATGAATGAAAGAGTAAGACAGACATAGTTTGGGGCTGAACACCAAATAGTTTTAGAAAGCACAAAAATTTGCTCATTCCGTGCATTATGTGACTTAATGGGCAAAGACGAATCGCTATCCTTTCTGTCTCGAGCTTAGCCAGAACTGGATTTTCGGATGTTCCTGCTTAGCGTTAGGCCAATGTTCTTTTTTCTCTTTCAATCTCACCCAAGGTTCGCTTTCGCGCTCTTGATTTCTTTTTCTTCGATTTCTGTTTCATTGGCTATTTTTAGGTTTCGTATTCGCTTTCATCTTACCTCAACCAGAACTTCGCTGATTATTACGTATACGATTTCTGTTGTTAAAAGGCGCTTACAGAAAAAAAACTGTAATTTTCTAAAATGGAATTCAGATAATTTCAAATAAAAGTTTGGACTGCTTGAAGGCAAAGCTATTTTTGAAAAATTTTATTTCAATTTTATTCTAGTAATGCAACTCTGATGAACTCTACATTTGGTATTCTTATTCCAAATTTCTAAAGTCAGGCTACCTAAGAATGAGATCAATTTCGAAACCGTGATTTTTATTGTTGCGGCAGAAACATTGAAGATAAATTTTATCCTCATTAATCTGTGTGGTTGGTTGACCACTAATTAACTAAGACTCAATGACTAAAAATTTCTTTCGGTAACATCATCTTAATTTACGTAATTCAGAAAATATCGAAACACATTTAAAGAATAGATAACAGATATTCCAAATAATGGGAGTACTTTAAATAAATATAATTTAGCATTCTTTTTAATTCAGTGATCAAAAAACTAATTTACAAAATGCGAGAAAAATATTTGCAAACCATTTTGACTTTTATTTATAAATAGGAAGTGAATCGGATCTTTATTTGAACTGTCAAACGGAACGTCGGATATTTAATTGAGGTTTATATTTTATTTTAAAAATTCATAAATATGCATTATTTGTACAACCTGCCATTCATAATTAAATTTTGACAAAAAAAAAATAAATAAATAAATAAAAAATATTTGTTTAATATTGCAATTCAAAAATAGAATTGCTCGAATTGAAATTTTATAAATTTTATATCAAATGTTTAAAATTTCTTTCACTTTTTAAAAATAAAGAAAAATGTATTTTATATTTAAGTCATCTAATCTAAAAATTAAAAATAATATTCATCCACTTACGATTTTATAGTGGCTGTTGAAGCCCGTGTTTCACGAAGACATAGTATACAATCCCACAACAAGTGGGCGTGTCTGCGTTTTACTAATCGATTGAGTGAATTTTTGTTTTTTTTGTAAATATCTTGAAAACTATTACATATATGCGCACAAATGTTTGGATTTCGTCGTTTTAGTATCTCAGCTTTGCTACCATGTAAAAATGTTACTATGTTGCAATTCACTTTCTTCTCTCAATCATGTTTAAAAATTTGTAAAAACATAATTTTTTATTTAAGAATTAATTTAATTTTTTATGCAGTGAGATTATGTTCTTTTAGTGAGCGAAAACACTTTTAAGATATATATAATAGTTTTCTAGATATTATTAAAAGTTTAAATAAATCTTTTGATATTAGATGAGACATTTTTCAAAAGCCTATATCTCTCGAAATTATCTTCACATCTGTATAACAATTTAGGTGGGGGCTAATTTCACGACCAGAACTCCATTCAGCAAAAAAAAAATCAGTAGGCTTACTGGGTAAATTTCAAGATAGCAATTCACATATTAGTTAACTCGGTTAATCAGTTTTTTTATCTGAATAAACCTGTCTCCTGTTAGAGATTACAATTTTATTTCTGCGAAGGTGTCTGTTCTATTGACGTAATTCGGATAATACAACTGTTTTGCCGCTTTAATTTTATAAGCTGGATACATGCCCTTATGTATTTTGTTTGTTTGCTTCTGTAGTATATTATATTGACATGTAGACAAATTTGTTTCAACCATCAAAGCTAGTATTTGGTCTTCCAAAAGACCACTTTGTTCTGGGCTGAACAAACGCTTCCTCGCTTTTTTTATTGTAGTACCTCTCGTGGGAGAAAAATGGCGCAATTTATTTACAATTGTTGCTGAATCTCTTTTACCTTCTCTGAGAAGCAGTACTTGAACCGTCATCCATATCTATTCCCAGCTTGATGTTTCCAAAAAAAGTTGAATTCTCGAACTTTCGAAGTATTTTTAAGGTCTTCTTGTACCGGTCCAGGATTTGAAATGGTTTCTATACTTCCTGTGCCAATATCAGTAATTTATATACATTCTTATAACCACAAAAAATTTGTTTCTAGGACGCGTTAACTGTGACTGCGCAACTTTCAGCAGTTTTGCTCAAGTTTTCGGCTAACACTTCTGATTATAACTTTTAAAGTTTTTAAGCTGTCTTCTGACAGAAATGGGACACCAAATTCTTGTAATATATATCTAAACAAAGCAACTATTCTTGATTCTTTCTCGTTAGCAACTAAACGTCGAAAAAATTTCTGTGCAACATTTGAGTAGTCATTTGCAATGAAGGGAAACTTCTATGAATTTCTCAAATATTCGCAAGCAAATTTAACTATTTCGTTAAGATTACCAGTAGTGCTTTCACTAAAATACAATTTCACATTGGTATAATATAATAAAACTCAACTAAAAATTGACTTAGACGTTTTTCTCGCCAATTCTTTTGGTGCTCATTATTAAATTAAAGGTCATATTAAAATAAAATTTTATGTAAACCAACCTTGATACTTCTACAAAAATAATAACAACACACAACCACTATTGGCCCACAGAAACACAACGTATTTATCGAGAAAACTCAGACGAATATCACGAACGCTTAGAACACTTGACAGGCAGAGCGCAGGTAGTCGGCATTTCCGACCGTTTTTCATATTGTTCGGTGTTGTTTTTTCAGAATATAAACTTTAGTTCCAGGTAATATGGTTTATTCCCTTTGTAAATAAACAAGAATTTTTCCTGCGTAGAAAGGTGACAAAATTAACTATTGTCTCTCATGATTACGAAAATACCACACTGTGTGCCGTCACATAAGCTACCTCTGCCATATAATTTCTGCTAATGGTATATAATCTCTGTAATTATTATATTCTTCCTATAAGAACTGAATTGAGCATCTAGACCAGCTTTAATCTTTCTTTTGTTAACAATTTAGAACTGGCAACAATAACATTATTATTATCGAATCTATCGAGCTATCAATATGGCGACGTTTCAAATTGTCATATTGTAAATATGTACAGTGGCTCCCAAAAGTGTGCGTACACTTACGATTTTCAATCAAATAGGGCATTAATGGATTTTCA
>BGPR01011651.1:12244-47766 GCA_013235015.1 Araneus ventricosus | reverse complement strand
TCGTGCATTACATTTCGTACATATTTAGACAAAAAGAATAGCATATTTGTATCATTAAATGTCCCATACCAAACGTTTCTTTATTCGAGCAATAAATTTCGCGTGTTGACAAGTACAGGTTGAGAGAATTCGTTCTTAGAGCATCGTCAATCTAGCGTCAATTTCGTCCTTTTGAAACCTGTGAACTCTGTACCCGAAAAATCTCAGCGAGCTCGTTTTCATGTCGAAAGCATTTAACGATGACTTCCTCAAACGGCGACAACACATTCCCATGCAAATGTTGTTTTTAACACGCTGAATATAAAACTAACGGCAGAATGAACGCTTCTTTTTCGTGTTGTTTTCGATTACCGTTTGTTTGCATCCAGCATGTCAAATTAAACGACCAGCTTTGGATATTGTTCATGTGAGAAAATTCTCTCGATGTAAATGCATTAACTTCACGTCAACTAAGGAAAACTTCCGCCATTTTTAATTTCTCTTATACGAAATACACTATTTGATCAAAAGTATCCGGGCTTTCACATTTTGTAGAATTTCTCAGGAAAGGCTAGACCAACTGCCTTTGAACTTCGACCATATAAAGGATAGAATTTAACTCACATTTTACAGTAAAGATTGGGTCACGAAGGCATTTAGGGGCCGACCAGAAATTGATGAACAAGAAAAAAATCTGGGCTCGCCCCGTTCCGCAGAAAGCTAATAATGATGTTGCTTGCGTGCATTTTCGTAAAAATAGAAAGAATATTCTGGAAAATATAAAGGTTTTCTTAAAAAAATCCCAAATTTTCCCGCATGTTTTTTGCTTATAGCATGCAGAGTTTTTCACCAAATTACGAGACTTACTGAAAAAGTGACAATTTACAAACAAAAGCGTTGTGTAAAAATTTGGAATAAATACTTGAAATATTAAAGGAAATATGAGTATTTGTAGCAAATAATTTTTTACTGCGTATGCGCGAGACATAGCGTAATTTATCTTTCACAAAGTCAAAGCCAGATATATAAGGCAACTTATATGAAAATTCCATTTGAATACCATTAAGATTTAGAAAGATATCGACATTGCAGTTAGCAGAATTTCTTCTTCTCTCTAAGAGAAACAAAATGATGAGGGTTTTTCCACAAATGATATTTTTTAATCTTAAATTTTCAAATAATTTTATAGAATTTAATGAAGATTGAATATGGTGAATACCTAGGCATACTTATAAATAAAATTCATAATTTGAATTGCAGTTCGACGATTATTTTTCGGAGAAATTCTAAAAAATGTGAAAATCCGAAAGTGCCCGGATACTTTTGATCATATAGTGTTTGATTAAAATAATTTTGTCCTCCAGATTTTGACGAATCTCCACGTTTAAGACCTTCCTGCGTTCCAAAAAAACACTTTTTGAAATTATGTCAGTCCGTCTATGAACAGAATAACAACAGTAGAAGCTTGCTATGTTGTCTTTACATCAAACTCGTTGATCAGTGATGGCGAACCTATGACCCAAGGGTCAGACACTGCCCCACGAAGTCTTTTGAAACCAGCGGGAGTGTTCTCCCCTAAACTTTCTCGTATACTTCCCCAAAAAGTGCCGTTTCCCCTTCCCCCGCGTGGTTAAGAAAATTCGAACCTACTGTTACCCAGAATCCAATGACTATCAGAAGGTTTTTCATTATAGTGATTGAAAAATATCTAGGTAAAGAATCAAATTCAAAGAGATGCGTACCGATTTCCACTCTTGCCGGCTCAAGGACAAAGTGACGTAATTCGCTCCTTTCGCGTGCACAGAAGATTGCTTCCAGTACACATGCGCGTGGAGATAACGGATTGGTTTCAAAAGTAAATTATACAGACCGACAGACAGTCAACCCTTTGACGGATTTGGCCCAAAATTTGATACGGACCTATATTCCTGATGATAAAACTGTGTACCAAATTTTATCCATCTAGCTATTCAAGTTTTTGAGCTATAGTGTTCACATGACCGCGGACATACAAACAGACAGACTTCCCGTTGACGGATTCTGTCCAAAATTTGATAGACACCTACAAATTAGGTTTAAAGACCACATACCAAATTTCATCCCCGTAGCTGTAATAGTTTTCGAGTTATCGTGTTCACAGACATACAGACAGACATAATTCCAAAATAAGTTTATAAAAATGTCATGTCAAAATGTTGGTCATTTTTACTTTCTCGTATGCGAAGTATACAAAGAGAAAGTATTGTAATCGTCAAAAAATTCGAACTCGAGATTTTGACGAATCACCACGTATTAGACCTCCCTGATTCCGAAAAACACAATTTTGGAATTATGTCTGTGTGTGTGTGTGTGTGTGTGTGTGTCTGTATGTGTGTCTGTGTGTGTGTCTGTGAACACGATAACTCGAAAACTATTAGAGCTACGGGGATGAAATTTGGTATGTGGTCTTTAAACATACTTTGTTGGTTTCTATCAAATTTTGGACAAAATCCGTCAACGGGAAGTCTGTCTGTCTGTATGTTCGGGGTCATGCGAACGCTATAACTCAAAAACTTGAAAAGCCAGATGGATAAAATTTTATACACAGTTTTATCGTCATGAGGTCCGTATAAAATTTTGGGCCAAATCCGTCAAAGGGTTGACTGTCTGTCGGTCTGTATAATCCCATACTTGTTCAGTTTTGAAACAAACTCCCTGCGCATGCCTCCTAGTGGCAATGCCTGTGCAAGGAAGGGACGCTCCGAAACTTGTCAGTTTGCCAAAAACTAATTCTGGAGTGATTTTGTAAGGAAGCAAACATTTAGGGAGTCTCGTCAGGTCCTTTTGCGCAAAAGAATGAGCAGAGGATTTGAATTTGTTTTGATCCTTCAAACCACGCGTGGTTCCAACTTTGGTTTACTTGCGACGGAAGTTTATTTGACGTCTTTTATTATTCTAGTTTTCTCTACATATGTTAGGAGTATACGAGAAAGTTTAGGGGAGACCACTCCCGCTGGTTTATTTCATAAAAGAGAGAACAGGCAATCGAAAATATTAGAAAATTAAAGTATAAATATTTAATAAATATTTAATGCCGAATTTATAAAAAAAAAAAATATTTCCGAGTGTACGTTGGCTAACTGATTTTTTACCTCCTGTGTATGACTCAGGACAGTCGGTCATAAATTTTGCGCGCATATTCGTTGCATAGTAGAACGGGGGTGTACCAGCTCGCAATTATTCCAAATTATTGGTATCATTTTTACAGGGCCGGTCCGAACAAAAGCAGAGCCTGGTGAAAAGTTGAGTTGCGGGGCCTTGAAAAAATTTCGTACAAATAATTTATTGCTTTTTGCTATTTAATACAATGCACAATTTGATAGAGTATAAACTAAAGGAATACGTGAAAATGACAAATGATTATATTTTTATATATTATATAGTTAATATAGTTAATATTTCAATCACAGAAAAAAAATCGTTAGTATAAATCAAATAAAAAATAATTACTTCATAAATACTGTTTGATATGTGACATACTAGAATAAGTTTACAATATATGACATTTATATCATTTTCTCTCATGTTTTATAGCAAATGCGTTGATGATATCATCATGATTTAGGTTTTTGGTTAATACGGATTCGATAAATAAAATGGCTAGACAAGTCTCTAACGCTAGATCTCAAGTAATTTTTTATTATTTTTAATCTTGAGAAAGATCCTTCTGCAAATGTGATGGTAATTGGTAAGGCAAATAAAACTTTTGAACAAAAGCAAAATTTGGATACTATTCAAATAAATTATCTAAGCGTTTTGCACGTATTTTTCTGTTCCTCGTACTGAGTTCAAAAGCAGATAATTCATGTTTATATGTATAATTTCTTAAACTAGCATGGATAAAATATTCTTAAAATTTCAGAGTTTTAATTAAACACAAAAAAAAGATCCAATTATTCACTTTAAAAGCAAATTTTTCAGATTTTAAAGCTAGTACATCAAATTAGCAAACCGCTCAGAGAGTTAAATAGATATTGTAATATAGTATCCTGGAAGACAGAACTCGACGGTAAATTTTGATTTCGTTAAATAAATGAATGCAATCAATTTTCATTTTGCAAAATCTGTCAGCTGCGCGGGGCCTTCAGAAACGAGGGAACTTGTGCGCTCGCACAGTTCGAAACCCCCTGGGGCCGGCCCTGCTTTTTACCACACCCTCCCCCCTCTTTCCACTGACTTAGTGACCCACGGGCTAGTATTTTTAAAAAATGAGCAATAACCTCAGTGCTGTAGTAGCAAAATAAACACTGCCTGAACGCTCTAAACCTGGGTGGCAAAAATTGCGTTGGTTTAACCCTGTGAGCCTATCCCGCCTAAAACCGCCCCATTCAATAGAGGCCGGACTCGGACGCTTCCGGGCGCCCGAGTGAATTTTACGGGATGAAAGTGCTTCCTTTCTTTGTTGACAATTGATCGCCCAAACTTGGGTGTCGTTTCTCCTGGAATTTCTGGAAAGGAAGGATTTCATTTTGTTTTCGTGAACGAAAATTTACTTCAGTTTTTGAGGTACTGAAATTCTCACTCTAACCGGTTTCAGAGAGTTAAGGATGTTTTCGTAATTTTTTCTTATTTATTTCTCAGTGCCGGAACGACTTTCCGGTGCGTGCCGGCTCCACTACACCCCTGAATGACTCACTTCTCAAAAAGGTCCGCCATCGCCGTTGCAGATCGATCTCTTTGGACTTTTGGACGATATCCGTCAATGGGAATGCTGTCTATTTCTCCGCGTGCGTGGGAGGACGATAATACAATACGAATTTTGGCATATGATTTTATAGCCAAAACCAAATTTTCGACCAAATCCGACAACGGATGTACCTACTGCAGTGGCGAATTCAGGGGGTGGGCTATGGGACTGCAGCTCCTCCCAGACCTAAGCGAGATTTCTTGATTTTATTTAAAATCACTTCACCTGTTTGTTCTTAATTTCCCTTTCTAAGAAAATAATAAAAACGTGACAACATTGCTTTTTGGCTTGCCAAGCTCGAAAATTTTCCCACTTTTCTAATCATTCCACTTGTACTTGTCGCGTTGACGCGGTCAAAAACATTCTTTGGCTAGTTATTTCATTGTATTTTTTATTAAATTGACGAAAGTATTGTATTGTTCTTTATGATTCTAATTGTCAGGTGAGTAAAGTCTGTAAAATTAAAGTGTTTTGGTTTACAAGAGCCATGAGATTTGACATGCGTCACGACGATACAAAAATTTTTCTATCTCAGCCTCCCCCAGATCCAAATCCTGGATTCGCCACTGATCTAGTGTCTGTAGGTCTGTCTGTTCGTGAGTATGCGAATGCTATAATTCAACCAGCGGAATGGTCTCCCCTAAACTTTCTCGTATACTCCTAACACATGCGGAGAAAAAATAAGCTAAAAGGCAGTAAAAAGAACAAGCGCCCCTAACCCAGTGGAGCAAAAAAACTTGGGAATCGTAAGCTTGGAGGCGAAAGGCGTGGGTAGAAGCGGAAAGAATTAGCGCAAGTGAATCGCGCAATTACGCAATAACGGCCTCGCGTCATTGTGTGATGAGAAAAGACAAATAGGCGATTTGAACACCTTCTTTTCGAACGATTGAAACGAAAATTGGGCACGGATCTACAATTATTGTTAGCATGCCTCTTACCAATTTTTATTTATGAAAGCCGTAGGGTTTACGAGTTATAATGTTTAGAAGTTTGCGATTATACAAATCGACAGGCAGTCAACCCTTTGACGGATTTGGTTCAAAATTTGATATGGACCTACATTCCTGATGATAAAACTGTTGTTTAACCAAATTGTATCCATCTAGCTATTCAAGTGTTTGAGTTATAGTGTTCACATGAACGCGGACTTCCCCTGGACGGATTTTGTCCAAAATTTTATAGAAACCTACAAATTATGTGTAAATACCACATACCAAATTTCATCCCCGTAGCTCTAATAGTTTTCGAGTAATCGTGTTCACTGACAGACAAACATACATAATTCCAAAATTGTGTTTTTCGGACTCGGGGAGGTCTAAAACGTGGAGATTCGTCAAAATCTCGAGTTCGAATTTTTTGACGATTACAATACTTTCACTTTGCATACTTCGTATACGAAGAGAGTAAAAACGCAAATGAGATTGGGTTTGTAGTCTCGATACAAAAATTACAGATCTATATCAGATTTTGGGACATCCGTCAAAAAGAACAGGCCCAAGGTACAAACTCGATCCGTTTCGTTATATGACGAAGCTCAACACAAAATGCACCATATTGTTCAATAATACAAGGTTATCGTGAGGAGGACACTTCCGTTAGTGCTTGTTCTGTGAGGTGATCGTAGTGGGGACAACTATTGGTATTCTTAATATAAATAAAAGTCATTGTGGGTTTGTATATTTGTATCTATGTTCCACATCTCCTATTAAACCACGTCACTGATTTCAACCAAACTTTGCACACTTATTAATAAGGACCAGGGGAAGATTACTCTCAACTTTTTAAAGCTCAAAAGTTAATTAAACAGTCAGTTAATTAAAAATTAACCGAAACCATTTTTCCGCTGTAAATTCAGAGCAAATTATCCCCAAAAAATTATTTTTATACCATCTTAAAGTTCAAAATTTTACCTTTTTTAATGATATCAATTTTATGTCTGTGACATTTTTCCTTCAATTTGTATTAATTTTTCAAAATTTTAAAAAAAGTTGACACGCAGACGATTTTAAAATAAATCAAATTTAATGATACAAGAATTGATACTGATGCGTTGCTAGGCAGCGGTGTAATTACTTTGCCATTATTTTTTCTGTTTATTTTTTTTCAAATATCGTTTGGCAATGTTTTCATTGGTTCTTAAAGAATTCTAAAGCTTATTTAATTAGATTAAAAAATCACTGCAGTTCATATCACCTGTCATTTTTACCTGCGTTTCCGAAGAAATAATAAATTCTTAATCCTTAATAATATATTAAATGAGAAAGTGTGTCTGTTTGTTACGCTTTCACGGCCAAACTACACGTGGAATAACTTATTTTGAATGTCAAACATCACGTGATCATAAAGAAAGCCGCGATTATGTGATCTTTCAGAGAAAATAAACAAATAATTTATTAATGGAATAATAAATGTAATTACTCAACTCGACGCTTGATTTTCATTTTTCGAGTTTGCAGTCTATTTAATTTTAGTGATTTATACTTTTCCATATCAGATTTTATTCAAGAAGCTGTCGATAAATTGACGCCGGGACAGAAATCTATTGATAGATATAATATAGCTGCAAGAGTGTTTAGATTAAAATTTAGAAACTAAAGTTTATCATAACTAAAAGAAAATATGCAACGATAGAGTATTTTGTTTTATGTATTCTTTTAAATGGTAGAAGTGGATGACATATAGCATGATGGATGGTACACAGATTATAAGGGCCTGATGATACCATTGAGTACAATGATGTAATTTACAGTAACGGAGAATATATGAGGAATAGAGAATGGCTGTTGAATTAGTAATTTTGGCACTGATTAATGAAAGTTTAAGTCAGATAAATAAAAAAAATATATGTTACAAGTAACATCATATCCTGTAGAGTTCTTGAACTCCTCAGAATTGTCAGGGGTACCTTCCGACAAGCTGATATTAAAAGTCGGTGTGCTAGTGCTATTGCTACGTAACCTCGATGTACCGAGACTGCGCACGGTTACAAATTGCACACCTAGGTCCAAACGTCGTGAGAGTGTTTAAAAACGAGAGAGTTTTTTAATTTCACGCATTCCGATAATACCGAAGGATTTGCCATCCAATTTCAAAAGGTAGGCTCAGGGCCAGACACTCAAAGGGGCAGGCGTACATTTGGAAAACCATATTTTTCCCATACGCAACATATGTGGCGTGTTCACGTGTGTCCAGACCACAAAACCTCTACATCCGTGCAAAAAACGTAAAACAAAACAAATATATAGTATACAAAAGTGTGTTAGCATAGATAAACAAATTACCTAACTATAACAGCAAACACTCCTGTTAGTCGTCCAATAATGTATTATCAACCGTCAAAACTTTTAATTTTCCCTTTCAACATGTAACGAAACATTTACATTCGTGAATTTAAAAAAAAATTAATACTTCAAATTCTTCGCGTACGAAGTCGCGGGTTACAGCTAGTCTAAACATAAAATCTTCTAGAAAAAAAATTTTATTGCCGGATTTGTTCGTAGTTCGAACAATTCATGAGTCGACCACCCTTTGCATAGCAGATATTTGAACGACAAATTCTTAAGAAGCTTTCTAAAGCAATTCTTAAGGACACAAATTCTTAAGAATTTTTTAGAAAACTAAATCGTTTAATATTTCTTATCATTTAAGTTTTTAAAATTAATTCACCCTTCTCTACTAATAAGAAATAAACAGAACGATCGGGACATCTGATAAAATCGGGACAAATCAGAGACACTTCTCCAAGCCGGGACACAAATAGAAATGCGTGTGTCTGGCCACTTGAACATACTTCAGCAAGCTATAAATCTTCTTTTTCTTACCTCATAAATTTGGTTACAAAACGATCTTTCTTTCAACGAACATATAACGATTTTTTTAAATTTATGGACCTCTTTTTTTTCTATCAGATGAATTTCGAAATGACGGATCAATTCTTTTGTTCGACTAAGGGCGCTGAAGCAACGCGAGCGCTGTCTATTACGTTAACAAGCCAAAGCCATGGAATTGACTCCCAATTAATTAAACTTTCAGCGACGACACAAAGACCTGGGTCACTTACGGAAACGCGATCCACTTGCTATATGCATCGTTCTGTACTTTCATTATAATGAGACGTCTTCTTTTTTGCCGTCGTCGGACAGACACAACAGTCGGTTCCATTGTTGGTCGTCTTCTTTTCTTTCGTGTCTTCCTTTGTGGTGACAATTCCTGATTGTTGCGCTTCGCGAAAAGAGCAAGAAGCAGCGAATTGAGGAAGGATAAATCAATGGATTCTGGTGTGAGATGGAACTGAAAAAGAAACTGCTCATTTCCTAGTCAGCACGCCTCCTTTTTAGAGTGATGAAATCGAAATCTCAATCGCGACGCGACGGATAAATGTTGCTCCAATGGAAGCAATGTTTTTGAAAGAAAAATGTGGTGACTAATGGTAATTTTTACAGTCTGAGATGCAATTTAGAAAAAATGGTGGAGTAAAGGTAATTTGAATCGAGAGAGTTTGAGAAGGAGCTCAAACAAGGTGACTAAAAGTAGCTTCAGTAGTGTGAGAAGTGAGCTGACAAAAAACATGCTGGATGTGGAAGACATGTAATCAAATATAATTATTATTTTTTATTTTTTAAGTATTTTCTCTGATGCCAATGAAGAGCGTTTGAATAATAATACTTAGGAACTATCAGTTTTGACAACATGAAATGTGAAATCCCCATGTGAATCTCAGAAGAACGAGAAGAACACTCGAATTTTTTACTTCCTCGTATACGAAATATAGAAAAAAAACTGTTGGGATCGTCAAAAATATTTGACATTATTTTGTTGAATCTCCACATTTTATACCTCCCCGATTCTAAAAAAGTAATCTTTGGAATCGGGTCTGTCTGCAAACACGATAACACAAAAAGAGCTAGACCATTGTTTCCCATTGCGGGGCCCACGCCCCGCTAGGGGGCAGTTTGATTGTTATGAAGGGGGGGGGGATTCGAAAGTGAAAATAAAAATTGGTTGGATATAATACAAAGGGGAGATTGAAGCTAACTAAGTTGGAATCTAACATAAAATCTGTTTACAGAAGCGACAGGCGCAAGAATCTCACTAAATTTAAATGAGAAATAATTACTGATAACTAAAACAATACAGAAAAATCGTTCATTAAAATTATCTCGTACTTGCGTTTCAGCTCTCTATTATATGCCATGAAAATTGAATTACTGCGTTTCTCAACAATTTCCTTGTGATTTCTTCCTAAGACCTATTATATTAGTTCTTCATTGAACCATTCAAGTTTTGAATATTAAAAATTATGTATATGTTGCATAGGGGACATAAGAATTTTAGAAAAGCCTTGATGGGGCATGACACAAGAAAGGTTGGGAAACACTGAGCTAGACGAAGGAAATTCGAAATGTGGTCGTGATATCAAATTTAGAGATCGATATCGAATTTTGGACGAAATTTTTCGAATCGCCCAAAAGAATTTCAGGAAATCTGTCTATCCGTCCTTTCGTTTCTATGCGAACGCGATAATTCAGAAACGCAACAAGCTAGCTACACTCTCTGGTACATGATCTTGTACGTATGTCAAATTTTAGACCCGATCGGCCAAAGAGAAGAGATCACTCGCTCTCTTTCACTTCGAAGTTAAACAGAACGGAGATAAATTAGGAAGATATATCACGAAGATAAACAGAAAACACGCTTTAGTGCGCTAGAATGCGGGAAAGTCGAGAGGAGAATACTCCCGTTGCTTCGTTTTGTAATTTTGCCGTTTATAATAACAAATAAAAATAAAAAACAACAACTTGAAATTGAAATTGAAATTTGCTCGCAATACTTTCGATCAACTCGGAGGACGAATCTTGGTCTTTGAGCCGTGAGCTCCTCTAGTATTCATCTTATTTAGTGTACTTGGACGTAGTGGCGGTTGATTCAGGGAGCGAATTCGTGGGGATAAAATTTTTCCCCACTTCTTTCAGAAAAAATTTATTCCATTTTCGCTGACTAAAACAAGGAATTATATTTTAAAAAATCTGTAGTGTCCGGTGAAACTAGCTAATTTTGTAATTAAATTTGATTTTTTTTTTAAACGTAGGACTACGTTCCTCCCATTGGGATCTCAGGAAGAAATTTGATTCACACGCCAAAACACCACAGAAAACGTTGTATGAGAGATCCTCTAACGGTAACTACATACGTTAAAAACATAACTAATGTCTTATTTTAGAGATAAAGGGTAACAACAGGAGTTCCAAAAATTGAAAATCGGAATTGTAGTTCAGCGACTACTGAGTCGCAAAGTTGGGCAAAAATATACATGAATTGGTGACGCGGTCTTCTATATCTCGGTAACTACATATGTTAAAAACATTATTCTAGTACTCTGGGGAATTCATATATTGATTCAACTTTTACAAGAAACATTAGTGCCGAATAATTATATTATGTATGTTACTTTTCATGTCATCGACCGATCCTACACAGATTTGTAACACATCAACGCACCATTGAAGAATTCAAAACAAAAGAATTGACATTGTAATATATTTTATTAAGAAATAAAACAATTCTCATTGTAACCTTAGTTTCATTTTATTTCGCCAATTTTCCATATATTAATATTTCAGAGAAACAAAAGAGAATTGAGAGTGACTTCGAGAAACAAAAGGGAATTGAGAGTAACTTCGAGAAACAAGAGAATCGCGAGTAACAAAGAAAATCCGAGAAACAAAAGAATATCACGATTAACAAAGAGAAACCGAGAAGTTTCGAGAAACAAAAGAGAATCGCGAGGAACAAAGAGAAACTTCGAGAAACAAAAGAGTCACGCGAGTAAAGTAGTCCTACGCCTTTAACATCGGCGGCTGTTTGAAAAAAGAGAGACTCTCGTCATTTTTTTTTTTTTTGTCTATCCCTATGCTCCCGGGTACTTTTAGATGTCGAAAAATTTTCTGTCCCCGCACTCTTTCCTCCCAATCGCCGCCACTGCATGGACATACATAAAGTCCACACTGGACATTCACTCAAGCATCTTCAACAATTACAAATGAAAAAGTTCTTTCATGTCGGCTACTCAACAGTAAGAATGTAAACCGAGACGTGCTTTCAGGCACTTCCAGAAGATTAAGAGTTCTCAAAGAGATGAAAAGCATGGCGCATTTTGTCTTTTCTGTCCAACCAGGTCGTTTTGTTTTGCCATTATCCGCTATCAGCTAATTTTTTTGCACATTTGTTAAGTTGGTGATTTAAAAAAAAAGCAAATTCTTATTGGTATTGCAAAATGTATAATAGTTGAAGCAGCTTTAAGAGAAGAATAGGAAATAATTATATTAAGGGAATATAAACTATATTCTATTCCAGCATTTTTTAAAAAGGGCCGCGATACCCTGGTCACAGAGTCTCGGGTCCGGTATCAGAGAGTCGTAAGTTCGAGACCCCATTTCACCAAAGATCCGCAGTGTACACCGGGAGGGTGCACGAGGTACGTATCCGCTTCCAGCCGAATGGTTCGCAAGTGTGATCGAGATTTCTTGTTCGCGAACCACTAGTAGCGAACAGAATTCTGTCGGTTTTTCAGCGAATACAAAGGGATTCGCAGTTTACGTTGGGAAGTGTTAGAGTGTAGTTCGTCGTATCCTTCGAATCTTCAAGGTCAAACCTGCAAACCAAGGCGTATTCCGAAGCGTTTCCAAAGAATCCTCCACTCTCCATTGGCGACTGACAAGCGATGATTTATGGTTCGAAGTGGGTTTTCTCCTTCCCCGTGGTTCGCGTTTGGATCGCCGTGAAAATAAGTTATTCGAAAGTCCCGCGAGCGGTTCGCGAATCGTTTGGCTCGGAAGTGTATACGCGTCTTTAAATATGTCGAGGTCACACGTCTTCTCGCTGGTATGGCGCACAAGTTGGGAGATGAAGGGAGTTGAGAACTCTGATATCGTTCTCGTCGTATCAATCGAGGTTTAAAATGACATGGTTTATCCGAGAACACTCCTCCTGCAGCTTCAAAAGAAGGCTAACTAGCTAGCAGTGTTACTTTATCGTAAACGAAGTAGTGTTCACCGGAGTAATTGGGAACAGTGACTATAGTGCGCACTAATGAAGCCATAGCGAACTGAAAAGCATCTGCTTAGGTTAAGATCCTATAAAGGAAGAAGACTTTACTTAGCACTTTTACAGTGTTAAATGGTAACGTTAGTTAACTTTAGTTGCAACTGCGTTCAGAAAAAGTCAAACCAAAAATTTCGTGAGTTTGGTTGTTTGTTCCCTGTACCGATTATATGGAAGGTAAGTTATATATTTCTTGGATCTGTATTGATATAATGATTACGACGAAACTTCACTTTTCTTTTTTAGATTTTCTCCTCAGAAACAGATTAATGTTCTCAATTAACTCCGACAATTTTCATCGCGGAGTAATTGAAAATAGGTTTTTAATGAAGCAAAACGTATAATTTTTTATATGCTTGGAATAATTAATTATATTGTACGAAGAAATTATCTAAGAACGCGGTTTTCTCATTCATGTCAAATTAACAACCAATTTTTTCCAAAAAAGTTACCATTTGATGTACATACATATTACTTTTCACATAAGAAAATTTGTTGTTAATTACGTTATTGGTATTATGAGGAACATCATTTCAGATATATTCTCTTCAAATCAATTCGTTACTGCGATCAGAAGCCGAAACATGTGTTTCCAATTACTGCATAGTCTCTGGAGTAATTGAAAACGAAACTGGTCAATTAATGAATATTTTGCAAAAATCCATTGCCAAATGAACCTTGCAGAGCATTATTATGCACTCACAAGAAAATTAAACATCTTCTTCATCTCATATTAACAATTAAATTGAAAAAAAAAATGACAAGGTCTACAAAATTCGTACCCAATTATCCCGGCTGACAAAGAGAAACATGTGTTCCCAATTACCCCATAGTCTCTGGGGTAATTGCAAACGTTCCTGTGAACGAAACTGGTCAATTAATGAATATTTTGCAAAAAAAAAACCATTGCCAAATGAACCTTGCAGAGCATTATTATGCACTCACAAGAAAATTAAACTTCTTCTTCATCTCATATTAACAATTAAATTGCAAAAAAAATGACAAGGTCTACAAAATTCGTACCCAATTATCCCAGCTGACAAAGAGAAAGTATTGTAATCGTCAAAAAATCTGATGTCCAGACTTTGCTAAATTTCACGTTTTAGACCTGTCTGGATTGATAACGCATTTTTGGAATTATCTCTTTCGATGCGTAGCTGAATATAGAAATTAAGGTAAATATTTGAAATAACCCAGATGAAAAAAAAAATTGCAATAACAGAAAATTTTGGATGAAAAATTTTGAAAAGACCGAAATGAAAAAATATCACAATCGGAAACCCTTAGGAAATGGGAATAAAGAAAAAAAAAGTTAAACATGTGTTCTCCAAAATAATCGCGAGAAGATACTAAACGGCAGGGCTAATGCCCGCCTGAACAGTTCTAAGTAAAACCATTGACTACCTGTCCTGATAACCATCTACCCTGCCGTACCCAGAAGTCCCAGTGACAAACTGAGCCGAGTACCACACTGCAAATCAGACACGATAATTTGACATCCCCAGACAACAAAGCCCGTTACAAGTCAACGCATCGTCACAAATCCATGCCACTACGTGTTCTCTCGCAAATCATCCCTCCACAGGTGCTACGGGAACAACTCCATCCGTACAGAAAGAACCCCAAGAAAAGGTGGCTGCAACAGAAGCAATTTCTCACAAACCGGTTCCGTTCTCAAGACCCGTAATGAAGTTTATTTATATTTATTTATTTATTTCCAGTCATTAGTTAGCGTTTTTATTATATTTTTTTCGCAGAGCCGTCGGTCGAATACAGCCCCGAAGCGCCAGGAACAGCATGTTTGGATTCCTGGTGTATCTCAGGTATTTTTTTAGACAATTGATGCTCGTGCAAAAGCACGAGGAAGTGAAGAGATAGGGCCGTTTGCCTCTCGCAGCATTTGTAATGATGGAGTTTGCGCTGGCTAAAAATGGATTATCACAATGCGAGGAACCTTTAATATTAATGATGTAAATGGGTGTATTAATATCGCGTTATGATTACGCGAGATATGAGGGAAGAGATTCGTGTTTTGATGGTTTTGAGATACGTGTTGGCTCGTTTGCTGTGCTAAATGAAATGCGAAACTATTTTGGTCTGATATCTGGATCGAGTTCACGGAAATTCTGTCGTGTTTCCTAGTGTAATCAAAGAGTGAAAAATAGGAATATAGAAATCATATTTTAAATAAATTAATTTGTAAGATGAAATACGATAAAATTGAAACTGAAATACGATTACTTTATTTATAACTATTAAAGGGCATATTTTTTTAATTAGCAAGAGAATTTTTCTGAAATTCTTTTCTCGATGACAAAGCAATTTTTATTCGATATTCAATTTCTTAAGAATATTTTTAAGAAATCAACGAAGAAATTCTCTCCTCGACTTGCTCGACCCTCCCCCTTACGCACTATGCCACTTTTTTTTTTTTTAGTGTCTTTGTTAAGCGATGAATCAAGTGTCCATTTTGAACTTCTTTCCGTTGATATATTGAGCCTAAATATTAATATAGGCTAGCCGTTCTCGCCGCACTTAGGGGATTCGCGGCCAGAACCCACTTTGCTCAGCACTACCCCTGCCACCTCGCTGCTTCGAGGCTCTCGGCCACTACTTTTTCAGTTTTAAATACTGCATGAAGATCAGTGGAACAGACCATAAAACCGTAGTACATTTCATATTCTTTGTAGACAACAGATTCCTCTAAAATTGTAAAATCTTTCAATAAACCTCATACAGTTGTAAAGTTTTGTATAAATTTTTCACGAATTTCGGTATGAAAGTCTTCAGATCCATAAGTACAGAATGAAATCGCCCTAACTAAACAGTTTCCATCACTAACAATAGGTTTTTTGAAATAGTTTTGAAACGCCATTGTGATGGAACTGTTGGGATCTGCATTTAAAATAATATGGTAAAACCCTCAGACAGTTCGCTAGCCCCAACCACCAGACCGATTTCGACATTTTTTTTCCATTTGAAAGGTTATGACGTCTAGATATGTCTTCAAGGGTCGCCTGCCCCCCTCTCCCTATTTTCGAACGAAATCGAAAAGACATAGAGAATGAATGGTGGAGAAGTATTTTTTCTATTTCGTTCAAAAATGGGGGTGGGAGCAAACGACCCTTGATGACATATCTAGACGTCATAAGCTTTCATATGAAACAAAAATTCTCAAAATCTTTCGGGCGGTTGAGGCTGGTGGACTCGGTGGAGAATTTTTTACCAAATTATTTTGAAATATAGTTATATATAATTCGCGTATCAAATTTAATTTTCGTGGATCGTTGAGCTTTTGAGTTATCGTGCTCACATAGACAGAAAAACAAGCAGACAATCTACCCGTTGCCTTTTATTATTCCAAAAGTGGACGCAAATCTTCAGTTTTGCAGTTAAGATCAAATACTAAAACTTTCCATTTTGCTTTGTTCAAACTCACAAATAGGCGTAACGAGATACTTCCTTTGACGGACTTTGTGCAAAATTTGATACAGATCTATAATCTTGGCGTAAAGGCTTCATGCCAAGTTTCATTCATCTCTCTCGAAAATTGGATACGAAAATTGGGCGCGGACCTACAATTAATGTTAGCAAGTCTCATACCAATTTTTATTTATTAAAGCCGTAGGGTTTACGAGTTATAATGTTTAGAAGTATGCGATTATACAGACCGACAGACAGTCAACCCTTTGACGGATTTGGCCCAAAGTTTGATACGGACCTACATTCCTGATGACAAAATTGTGTACCAAATTTTATCCATCTATCTATTCAAGTGTTTGAGTTATAGTGTTCACATGAACGCGGACAGACAGACTTCCCGTAGACAGATTTCGTCCAAAATTTGAGAGAATCCTACAAATTATGTGTCAATATCACATACCAAATTTCATACCCGTAGCTCTAATAGTTTCCGAGTTATCGTGTTCGCAGACACACAGACAGACATAATTCCGAAATTGAGATTTTCGGACTCAGGAAGGTCTAAAACGCGGAGATTCGTCAAAATCTCGAGTTCGAATTTTTTGACGATTACAATACTTTCTCTTTGTATACTTCGTACGAGAAAGTAAAAAAAGCAGTGCCGGAACGACGTGCCAGCTTCACTGCACCCCTGCACAGGGCTGACACGGTTTACGGCTACTCACCAACCATTCATGTATCTTCACAACACGAATTCCTCCACAAACAAATCTGTGTCATTATTCAGTCAGCCAACCAGCCGAACTCAGCTGGCCGTCAACATTAAACAACTTTTTTCAATCTCGTGGATTTATTTTCATTCAGGTTTCATTTTGCAGCTATGAGATATTCAAGCCAAATAGCACAAAAATTAAATGCAGTCTTTAAAAAAATGAAGGTATGTTGAAGTATTAATTTCAATTCTTCTAAGGCCGAAATTCATTGCAAAAGCACAACTCGATGGGAATGTGGGATTAAAATTAGCTTGGAATGTTGGCATCCCAAGCACTAAAATCTTTAGAACCGAAGATATAAACAAAAGTTACCAAACTTTTTGTTTATGGTTTAACTTTCAACCCGTTAACGCCCGAATTATTTTAAAGCGTAGATTTCACTAAATATGTATTAAATTATGTTTAAAACACCAAGATTACGATAACTGTAAAGTAAAATTAAATTCCGAAAAAAAATTATTTTTCTTTTTTAAGAAAAAATATTTAAAAAATCGGTAGAAAATTTTACACATATATAAAAGATTTATTAAAATATAGTAAAATATAAAAAAATAAATATTATATTTTAATTCCTTAAACTACCTCAAAAATAAATCAAAGGAAAAACAAAACAAAAAAATCTATGGGAATCAGCCAAATGGCTTGTGGTAGTTGGAATTCCGTCTGGACTGAAATCGGAGCGAATTGGAGGACTGAAATCGGAGCGAGTTTAAAGTCTTGCTTCAGAGGGACCCTGAAAGAGGCTAGCGAAAAGAACAATGCTTTGCGTAGATTGAAGCCTCGCTTTGAGGGTAACATAAATTAAAATCTGCTTACTGGGGAAAATCGAAGAGCGATAGACAGGCAGCTTAGAGAGGGAAAGAAGATCGCCCCCCCTTTCCCTTCGTTCAGAGTTAGCGTCCTTTTAAATATCAAGTGAATGGCGTGCCTGTATTTTTCGATTAAAATGGGTGAAAAAAATGGGCTTAGGACAAATGGCATGGATATTCTTCAAATGAAACGGCTTTACACTAAAATTGGAAATATCAAATTTTTGACGAAGTCTGTCTGTCTTTCCCTCTGTCTGTATGCGAACACGAATATACAAGAACGTTGCGATTTAAATGGCAATTTGGATGCAGTCTTTACACCAACATAGTAGATTTGTGACCATTTTAGCCACATCCATCAAAGGGAAGACCGGTTTGTGTTTGTTAGTGTGTATGTGAACACATAAAATAATGCAACAAGCTAGATCGATAAAAAAAATGGCATGCGGTCTTTATTATATCAGAACTGTAGATATGAATTAAATATTAGACCAAACTGTTTTAATGATTAAGAAGTCGAAATGTACAAGTGCTTATGTGTGATGATTCAGAGACCCCCCCCCCCACACACACACACACGCACGCACACCTTCCTCAAGAAATTTAGTGCCAGAGGTCTCCAACAAGCCTAATTCGCTCCTGCCACACTTTCAAAACAATGAACACAAAAATTCGAAAGTTTTCTTATCTTTAAATAATTCAAAGCGTTGTGCGTTTATTTTACGCTCGCAACAAAGTTTTATCCTGGGCAGTAAGCCCACGCAGTTTACGACCAACGATCAAGTGCTGTGTCGTTCATCATGTTGCCATGGGAGCTAGGTGATAACTGTGTCACTCTATTGATTCGTGTCACCGATTCAGTGTCGACTCATCCACTTTTCCCCACATTTAATTATCTTTTTCTATACCATAGTGCCATAGTGGATGAAAGTGCGTCAAATTCTTTTAATGGTGTTTATTTTGTGAATCAGCATTAGTAATTGCGTGAGCAATCAACCACATCTGTGAAGAGTCATACTCAAGATTCCAAGGTCATTTTGAACATAAACATACATGCCTTAAAATATTCATAAACTAGTTTACTGGCACTTATATAGAATGTCTGATATATATATATATTTAAATTTCACAAAATGTTGGACTTAATAAAGTTGCTTCCTTTTCATAAGTATTTGAGTATGCAAAGTAAAAAGTAATAACAGAAATACAACCGATGTATAAAATTGATCTTGGACTCAAAATATATATATGCCAGAAGAGAATTTCTCTGTATCGAGAAATGAAAGAATGTTGAAGACGTAGCTTTCAGCTAGGAGGAAAAAAATATGATGAACAGCAGGATTAGTTACTTCTGAATTTACATAACTCAACCATCAAACTCGTGTATATTCAGATCTCCATTGAGAAAGTAGGGACAGATATTTCGCAGGCACGCATAAAATATGCTTATATAGCGCGCCTTGAGTGCATCTTCCCCGTCCCTTTAGCTTCAGAACGGCGAAAGCTATGGTCATAAAAGTGGTGTCTGGGTATAGTAAAGTAGCTACACGGTGAAACCACTTACATCGCCACCTAAAGTCAAAATTCGGAGTTAGCGTTTTATCTCTACAACTGTACGAAATACAGAAAAAAAGTCAACTCTAAAGTTCTAGAACATTACCGATTTAGTACAAAAAGGCATTTTGTGCACATTAGCGTTATGTATAGAACACACTTTTTTTTTTTAAATGCTTAGAGCTTTATCTGTCTCTGTCATAGTTTTTGAGAAAATCTGTAACTTCCAAGCTTCGCCACGAGGGGCGCTGCGATAACATAAGATTACTTTACTGCTGGTAGATATGAATTCATTTCTAGGTTTCTTCATTTTAATATAATTTCGCTGTGCAAAGACAGAAGCTTCCCCGAGATAAAGCGTATGCCCTGGGCCACGCTCGAAACTACCTTATGCATAGATCAGAAACTGTTCGAAGATTATGAAATTTAATCCAAATTTATTTCCGAATCCCACAAAAACCAATGCACTAAACAGGAAGAGCATTCCCCATTTTAAGTATAATATTAGAAATTTTAATAACAAATTTGCCGAGTTCAAGCTTAAAATAATAAAAAACCGTTTACTATCCACAGTGGCACAAGAAATACTATCCAACCTAACGTTGCTTTTTATGAAAAATAAACTGTGCGAAGACTTGAATGCACGTGAATAAGACAAATTTTCTGAAATTTGAGTAAGAAAAACAAAGTTATGCTAATTTTGTTTTTCTTTTGCATTAAAATTAGTGTATTGTAAATTAAGTATTACTATATTTAGATAGGAATAAATTTTGCATATATTCCATACTTTTGTTAAAAATTTAAAATATATATATTTATTTATTTACTTTTTAACTTTCTGGGGGCTTCAAAATACAAAGGGCGGTGCTACATGACGGTTTTATACAAGGTTTTTTATGTAGGGTGTGCGAAGATTAATTGATTGATAAGACGTGGTTACTAGATTTTTAGCTGCAAAGGCTATCATCCCCGCATTCACAAAAAGTTCTAATTAATGAATGTCAAAAAAACTTCAGGTTTTGAAGGAAAATATTTAGGTTTAGTTTATTTTCTAAGATTTTGCTTGTGAGTTCCTTGAATCTGTAGGTTGCTGAAGGGTTAAGTCCCAGTTTGTTCCAGAGCCGACAACAAATGGTTGAATACCTAGAGCAACGTAGCAAAATATGGTCCAGATTATTGATAGCGTTGCAAGAATTGCTCATTGGGTTATTCGATGGATTAAATTTATTCAAAAGACCAGGTGTAATTAATGTTTTACTAAAGATTCTGGCACAAATGATATCTTCTCTTCTTTGTCCATTTGTAGATGGTTCTGATATCCAGAATTTCTCCATGTTTTCCGTAATATTTGCTAACCGTATAATTTTCTGAAGTTCTTCAGAATTTTGCTAGATATAGGAAAATATATCTTCCGATGCAATCCAGTTAATGTATGGGCTATGTTCACTAACTAATTTTGCGAAAAATTCCCCCTTTTCATTCCATAAAATCAATCCTGGGATCCAAAGCAAAACAATATGCTTATTTACTTGAGATTTTTGTACAGTTTTGTAAACAAGCTCGTGGATCACTGATGGAGATTCAGGTGAAAACTTTTGTAATGCAAGCAGAACTGAAAATGCGTGAATACACCCTGCACAAAATTATTTGTAAACACTAACCACAAAAACAAAGAAAAAATTATTTAATCCTAAAATATGACGTCACTCATAGCAGTTAACAGATGGCCTTCTTTTTTTATTGTACAAATGACTTTCTTTAGCACGCATGATTGTTTTCAACGTTAAAAAGCAATTTACACTCTGCCTGACCAATTACATCTCAGATTACTTACTTATTACAAGGATTTTGTCACTTCTTAGAGTTTCTTTTTCTGTGAAGACGAAGGCTACTTTTTGTCAGACTTTTTTTCTCTCTCTTTTCCAAAATTGCACAATCTAACTCCCATTACACAACTCTCACTTTCCTGTCGAATTCTTTTGTAATTATAGTAAATATGATTTTTTCCTTACATAATACTTCCTCATTATTACAGTAAATAAAAATAAAATTAAGATTACGAAAAAACAGCTCATTTACTTCAAAGCTACTCAGGTTAGTTGTTTTTTTAATTCACCTGATCGTTTTCAAGAATTTATGCCTTCAAGGTTTAGGATTTGGAGCCAGAGCATTGTTATCCAAAAACGCTTTCATTCCAAAACGATTCCATTTGTGTATGTCTTTTTTATTATCGTTTGCTTAATGCAATACGTCACGAAGAAAACATAAACATTCTTTTTTTTTCTTCTGATTTTATGTAAGAGTCAAACATTATCGTTTGCTGTCGTCTATGAGTGTGGAGAGGGTTTTTTCCCCCCTTCATGGGAAACCTTCACTGCAAGAGTTCCGGAAATTACTTTTCGTCTTCTAATTTCACTTTCCTTCCTGTTAAAGTGCTTAGGAAAAAAAAAAAAAATGTTTTAAGAAAGAAGAATAATTCCTGCAGATTGAGGGATAAGTGAAGAAAAGCGTAATTTAAGAAAATACACAGTCACAGTGAATAAGGAAGAAAAAGATTTTGATGATGGCGTTAAATCTAAATAATGATGTATATCATTTAATTAAAGCACTAAATTTCTTTAAACGCTGTTTTGTATTTTAATATCAATTGTCTTCTCCGATAATATGCTAGAAGAGGAGAGATTTATGAAAAGGGCGACTTTCTGACTTGGTTCAAAAAGCAACCACCCGGACTTACAAAATAGTAATCCTCCAATTTAAGTTTTCGCCAAATTCATTTGGCAACTCTTTTAAGCTCCAATTTCAATTAATTATGTACAAAAAGCTTCGAATTCTTTGTTTTTATTATCAGTTCTTTCTGTCTATTTCCATAAGCGATTAAATGAAAAGAAAAAAAAAACAATTGTATCCCATTCAGATACAAACTGGAAACATAATAAAAGAAAATGTGATTATTAATTCTTATTCTAGGTTCTTAAATTATCAGAAACAGCTCTAACAAAGAAATTATGGCATTCATTCCACAAAAATGAGACCCATATTTTAACTAAACAGCCGAAGCTACTGTTCAGCAACGAATTCCGGGACTACCACTTTTGGACGATTTTACTCCGGAAAGGGGTGTCAGGCAATGAGTCATACGAGCGCATTTCCGGAGTTCTTTGTTATATCACGCTCAGTAAAATGTCAACATCACCCTTCCATTCTTCATTTCCCAACTATTTTGATGAAAATAACTCCGCCTGTCGCATGCGCAAAAGCGCGAAAGGTTTCCGAGTTCGTTGCTGTACAATAACAAGTTGGAAAAACACCAATCAAATTTCGCATTTTCAAAGTATCCTCAACCAATAACCACGAAAAGAAAAAATACTAAATACTCATTAAAATCTTCAGATAAAACGCTGAAATTTTTAGATTTCCATTGACAGACAAAGCATACATACTGCTCCGAAAACTCAAGTGTTCTGAAATAAGTGAAACAGAAAACTAATCCATATAAAGAATTCTCAATTTTTTTTTTAGTATTTGAGAGTCAAATTTCCACTTCGGTTTTAATCGCGCCAATGGTTTTTATTGAATTTTGGCCCCTCCTCCTAATACATTTTGGAGTTTCCAATAATTAATGCCGAAATATTTTTGTGTTATTTATGTGTGTTTCTTTTTTTAAGATATTTTCGTTTTCGTGTTAATGAAGCGTATCTTTTTTTCGTTTTGGCTTGAATAACTGATTTTCAAAATTTATTGTAATGCTTTCCACTCCACCTCCGCTTCCCACCCCAACACCACAAAGGTCCATAATCATGAATGGATTTCCTTCTGTTTAAGGAAGTCCACAAAATTGTGATTACATCATTAAAGACGACAGCTGAAATTCAAAGGAGCCTTTCTGCTTAGCGAAAATTAGCTGCAAGATTGCTGATTAAAGTAATAAACACTAAGAGCCGACCGAGTAGCCGATTAAATTAATCAATTGTTGAAAAAATTATAAGTTTGTCAAAAAAAAAACAGGTCTCAGCTATGTCCATGTACCAGAAGACAGCTTTCTGTGTAGTGGCGTAATTAGACAGTATGAGGCCCTCGGCAAATGTTTTTTTTGGGGGGGGGCTTAGTAAATCAAATTCAGGTCGACTATCTTCGGTATCACTAAGTATAAAATACTTCGGTATAAAAGTTCTAATGTAGTTTAATTATTTTATAATAATGATATATAATAACCTTAACCATAAACTTGTATACTACCAGCCAGCCTAGGAATGCGAACACATGAGCGATTAACTGCTCCCACGAGGCAAACGGCAATTACCAACTATATCATTCCAGCAAACGCAACAAGACATAAATGAGCTTTGGACCACAGAAGTAAACAGTCAATTGAAGAAAATTAATAAAAAAACAACTAGTCTAAGAAATAAAAAGTTAGCCTAATGGTTGAAAAGAAAAATAAAGAGAAAAAACATAATACATAAAAATATTACAAGAATGGTAGATATATAATAAGTCAGTGGCGCGTATTCAACCGACACAAGTGAAGCAGTGCTTCAGTACGTTAGTCTAATTATGTGTTCCAATATCTTTTCTCTCGAAAATTGTGAGACAAAGCACGATTCTGCTTTGTTTACTGCTACAGACGACCCCTCTCTCCTCTCTGAATTGGCAGAACCGATCTCATATTGAATCTCTCTTGCTTTTAGTATTTCTAGCTTTCCGGCCGATCACAGGTGCGATGAAAAAATGCGAGTTTAAAGTATGCAAGTCATTCGTGCTTCATCCCGCATTGCTGTTGGTTCCTTTGAGTTCATGCTCAGTACATAACATTCTCTCTCACCGATCATGTAACTTTCGGAGCTGATGTGAATCATGCACACTTCCATGCAAAGAAGAAAAACAATTTTGGAAAGGAATTTTTTAGGATTTCTTACACATTTACGAGCGCAAATATATAATATTATTGTATCTTTGCAAGCTTGCATGGATAATATTGTGCTTATTATGTGAATTTAAAATTCGACTGCTTCAGTAGGTTTTAGAATCACCGCACGACACTGTAATAAGTTTATTTTGTGTTATTGGGCATGTCATTGGTTTTATTAATACATTGCCTTAGCTTTCAGTCCTGGAAAGTAGAGTAATTGTAGTGTGTATGCGCCTAAGTAACTGTAACATCTCAAGTCGGGGTCCCCTAAAACCATAGGCTCGTGACATCTTGCAGTCCTGCCATCTTAAGCTGGACCTTCACCATAAGGCTGTTCCAAACTATTTAGAGGGCTTTTCAGCATCTTCATCCCATCAATTTAGGTGGGTCATTCACGGGTCGGACCACGCAAACCGCAAACCCATCACCTACGGGAAATCCAATCCCCTCGGCTACTGAGCCTCCTCCTACTCCCGCTTTCAAATCGGGCCCTCCCGCCATGATTTTCCTAGACCAACTCTCATTCGAACGACATTGGATTTCCATTTTCCCGGTCTACGCCAATTCTCATCGGATCGAAGGGTTTTGGCACGATGTTTGCCAAATGGAGTGTAACGGCGTGAACGTGAATGCCCCGCTTTATAATTAGTCACTGCATCTGAGCATGGGTGAAAGGTTCATCAATGTAAATTTGCCATACGAGATAAAAAGCCCGTGTGTAATCCGCCCCCCCCCCCCCCAAAAAAAAATCCTGCTACGAATTCGATAGGGAAGCTCAATTATTTATAATATCCTCATAGCAAGAATCCAGTTATTAAGTTCAGCCATCAATAAAATCAATTAACTCGGTTAAGTGCTCATTACGATAAATTTACCTGAAAGTAATTATCAGTAAAGTATACTATGTTATAGATAAGTGAAGGTCCTCAATGAAGTCAATTAATGCTCGTGATACACGTCAAATGCACCACAGCAATTTAGTTTTCAAATCCATTATGCGTTATAGAGCAGGAAAAAAAATAAATAAAAGGACGTGACGTCACAACACACCGTAAAACAAATGTTAGACGACTTGCGCAGTTACGTTTGTCATGATTGCGACATCACGTGTATTGATTCCATTGCCATACAAATTTACACTGGTGTCCAAAAATAATGCGCAATTTTGAAGATGCTACAAAATTGTAGTTAATATGGATACTAAAAAATCCCAAATTTTTCCGCATTTTTTTTTTTTTTTTTTTTTTTTTTTTTTTAAAATGAAGAGTTTTCTATAAAATTGTACGAAACTTACAGAATACTTGACAATATGTAAAAAAAAAGCACTGTATTAAAATTTGAATTAAAAAATTTGAATATTACAGGAAATATGAGCATTTGTAGTAAATATTTTTTTACTGCGCAAGTGCGAAATGTAACGTAATTTTTTTATAACTTCAGAGACAGACATATAGGGCAACTTATATTAAAATTCCAGTTCAATGCCATTAGTATTCAGAAAGATATCGGCATTGTAACTTGGTGAATTTCGATACACTCTGAGCGAAGCTAAATGATGTGGGTTCTTGCATAAACTGATATCTTTTAAACATGAATCTTCGAATAGTAATCGTCGAACTGTAATTTAAATTATCTATTTAACTTATAAGTGTATATGATTATTTAGGATATTCAACTTTCATAGAATTCAATATTATTGTTCGTAGATTCAAGTTTAAAAAATATCAGTTTGTGCAAGAACCCTCATCATTTAGCTTCTCTTAGAGTGGACCGAAATTCGTCAAGTTGCAATGCCGATATCTTTCTGAATACTAATGGTTTTGAACTGGAATTTTTATATAAGTTGCCCTATATATCTGGCTCTAATGTTATCAAAAAAATTACGCTACGTTTCGCACATGTGCAGTAAAACATTATTTACTACAAATGCTCAAATTCCCTGTAATATTTGAATTTTAACACAATGCTTCTTTTACATATTGTCAAGTGTTCTGTAAGTTTCGTACAATTTGGTAGAAAACTCCCATGTTGTAAACAAAAAACATGCGGAAAAATTTGGGATTTTTTTAAAGGAAAATTCTATATTTTCTCGAAAATGACTGCTATTTTTATGAAAATTCATGCATGTTCTAAGCACAACAAACATAACCAACGATGAAAGTTACATCTCGTTAACAGCTTTCTGTGAAACAGGATAGAACAAACTCCATTTTCGCCGTCATCCCTTTCTGGTAGCCCCCTAATTGCCCTCGTGACCGAATCTTCCCTGTAAAATGTGATTTCCGACGATAGTATGTCCCACAATTCTCAGCTACTGATTGCGAACCATAGTATCCATATTAACTCCAATTTTGTAACATTTTCAAAACTGTTCATTATTTTTGGACACCAGTGTAATTGGGTAATTGAAGTAATTGGTGACAATTCTGTACAGTGTCAGATATGTTAAAGATATTCCGGTCATCATTATGAAAATAAATGCATAATCATTCAAAAAAATCTAAAATTGTTACGAGTGCTGAGTTATCACGAACATTTTGTCAATTATTATACGGAATAACTCTTAATTGGACAAAGAGCGACCTATAAGATTTTAAAGAGAAGTAACGCAATCCTGCTTGAAGTGTTTAGCAAGAGAATAGAGAGCGAGTGTT
The DNA here is from genome assembly GCA_013235015.1 of Araneus ventricosus. NCBI lineage: Eukaryota > Metazoa > Arthropoda > Arachnida > Araneae > Araneidae > Araneus > Araneus ventricosus. The sequence continues at coordinate 20,836 of BGPR01011651.1, read as the reverse complement.
CTAAAAATAAAGCTTTAACTGCTCCCATTTTCATTTCACCGAAACGACAATAAAGCTCTGAGCAACAACGATGCCACGCAGAAGAACAAGAAAACAATGGTTTCAGGAGTGGCTGGGAACTAACTGAAAAAACAAGAAAAAAAAAAGAGTTCAAGACACATGTAGCCTTGAAAATCTCCCGCTTTCACTTTTATCCCGCCTACTTCGAATCGAACTCGCTTTCTATACACCTACATAGTTTTGTGGACGCTACGAGCAAATCCCACGGCAAACGATTTTTTTTAAAATAATTTTAAAGTAGATCATTCTTGTTCAGAAACAAGCTACAAAAAAAAAAGAAAATGACAGTTTCACATTAATTGGATAACGGGAGAATATTAATTATTCCTTCTAAAAACGAATTGCTAAAATATGTAAAGAAAATGGCGTCAGTAAATATAAAAATATTGTGATTACTGATTTATAGAATCGAATTCACTTTCTAAACATCAAGAGAACTTGTAGGTACTACGCACAAATCCCACGTTAAAGTATTTATTTGTTTATTTTAGAATTTTAAAGCGGAATATGCTTGCTGAGAAACGAGCTGCAAACAAACACAAAAACAAACAAATTTCATCTTTATGAGTAATAATTTTAAATCTTTTTACTGAAGAATGTGCAAACGATATGAAGAAGGCGGAGAAAATAAACGCAAAAAAATTTGTAATAATTGATGAATTATACTCAGGTGCTTATTTTTTAAAATTCTAATTTAAACAATTCTTTTATAATGTTGCAAAATTCACAACTAAATGAATTTCGCATTTGTATGCACTTTTTTAAAAAATGGAATTCGAGAATTTACTAAAATTGTTAAAACAAATAATTATCTGTTTCATTTAAAATTTAACTAAAAACCTGATAACAATAATTTCAATCAAAAGATGAGTACTATTGTAATGAAAATATTTTCTGTATTACATAATGTTTTTTAAATTAATGATTTTGTGTAATGATGTTATGCTTAAAGGAATCTTTCAAGAATTAAAAGATTAAAGAAAATTAGCCATACAATAACTATAAGACGTTGAAAATATTCTGAGATACATCGCATGCTATTTTCATTCAAATAAAATAATTTGCAATATCATATGTACTGGGAAATGAAATAATACAGAAATTTTATTCAGAATTTGATTAAATACTGAAATGAATTTAAATTACCTATATCCAGAAAGAAATAATACCAATAATTAAAATTAATTTTAATATGGATTTTATTAGTTCATTAAGCGTTCAAAATAATTATCTAGATGTACTTCTACATCAAATAGACAAAATAACAAAATATAATAATTTTAAGATGATTTGCTTAAGGGAACATTTTCTCCATCATTTTTGGAGTGGTCCCTTGAGCGACATTATAAGAGCTTTTGTAGAATTTTTTCAAAATACAACTGGAAAAAGATTAATCTACATTTTACACATCTGGATTTGAGAACATAAAAATAGTCTACTTAAACGGATGACAATATGACAATCACAAGTAATTCTCTGATATCTTTCCAAAGAAAGGATGGCATCATACTTAAAATCACGCGAAGTTTATCATATAACTGAAATTTTTGATCCTAGCTTGTAATATTTCAGAAGTAAAAATCGAGGCTATTGCAGATTTGAATAGATGAAAAGATCATCGATAAAAAATTTTAAAAAAGCACGTGATTTGGCTCATTAATGAAAATCATTCAAATTGTAAATAGAACTTTAAATGTTTTAAAAGATCATAATTGGTGATAGCAGGTTTTGATGAACAAATGAAAAGGTTTGGTAGAATTAAGAACGAAACAAAACAATGCTTAAGCTGAAAACAAAAGATAAATGGGCAATTTAATGTAAATACCAGTAGCTTTTGAATAGTTTGTGAATAAATCTACTTAGGCGTTAATCCTGAAAGTTTATTTGGCTTGTGGTATATGATTTAAAATTTGTCAAAAATACTGCAACAGATTCTGATTCCAGGAAGGTAAACAGTCATTCTCATCGAATTATTCTTACAATTACACGAATACAATTACGAATACAATTTTCAAAATAGTAAATTAGGGGACTGAAAAGTGTGACTGCTTTGTTTTTATTTTTAAAATTTACGACAGAGCCTATTCATTTTAATTCTATGGCATTTATTAAAAGTTCTTTCAATCCCGGACCTGCAATTCAGTTTGTTAATGAACATCTTTGAGGTGCTTCTCCGACTTCAAATTACCGACACTTGACTTGAGTGAATGCGTGAGTTGATGCTACATTACAAACACGTATTGCACCGGCATCAACATCTACCTGTACATGGCATACTAAAGCTGGCCTTTGGGCATCTAAACATATAATCCACATCACAACAAGGCTCAAATTGCAGAATATCTTAAATATTTATACTTTGTGAATGAAGTGCACTTTGACCGCAGTTTCGGGTTGATGCTGTATTCGCCCGTAGCCCTTTCAAAGGCTGTTAAATTATTTATTAAAGATAGTACTTCCGCTGAATAATATATCCATCAATCCACTCCCGACATTATTCTTTGATGTGATGCTAAGGATGCGAATTTCATTATTTATTTAATTTTCATAACAAAATAGAAATTCTCCATTGGTGGTAGATGGCTTATTTCTCGTTATATGCTGAAAAGATTTTAATCCTTTAAAAACAATTAGCTATGATAATGAAAACAAGCCTTTCCTAGGTTACTGGCTTTTTAAATTGCAAAAAATACACCCTTCTGCCCATTATCAAACTTAGCTACCAAATATGATAATAGTTAATTCTTTAAAAAAATTGCTTCTCAATCATTGTTAAAAGTTTTACCTTACAGGTAAGGAAACAAAAATTTAGGTTCTCGGTATATCAAAATTTGCAATGAAAGATTTTTTACAATATTCATCCAGTTATTCTTATTTCTGCGTTTAGAACGTAAATCGTCTGATGTCAGATGAACGAAGTCGCGTTTTGTCTAGCTATGTTTGCTTTCTTTTCTTTCGAAATTTTACGCTGGGATATTTCAGAAGGAGAAAGAAAAACTTAAGGTGAAAAAATGCATATATAAAGTGATGATTCAAGAGGCGTTTTCATCAATATCGTTACGCCTGAGTGAAATCAATGCGATTTCTACATCAATGAGGAAAAAATGAAAATGAATCATTTTTTACTGTTGTTCCTTTCAGCAAACGATCTTTTAACTTTTTTTCATTCAAATTTTGATGGCAAATGTATAACAAAACAAAATGCTATACAAAATGCAACAAACTAAGTTATTCTGCTTAGTGATCCAATTCGCTTAAGAAATAAGTGTTACCATTTTATTGCTAGCAGATTTTTTAAATTTTTTCGGGTGCACTTGAATTAAATTCTTCTCCAACTTTTATAACACGCATAACTCATGCTTTTTTAATAATATGAGTTAAATGAATATATCTAAATGTCGATTTTTTTAAAAAAAACCTTTAGACTGTGACTAGACGAAAATGTTCTTTTAGAAGCAGTGGCGAATCTAGGATTCCGGTGGGGAGGGGGGGGGGTATCGCCGTGATGAATGGCAAACTTCAAGGCTAAAGTAAACCAAAACTCTTTAACTTTAGAGACTTTACTCACATGACAATAAGAATTATAAAGAAGAATACAATACTTTCGATAATTTAATAAAAATTACAATGAAATAACTAGCCAAAAAATGTCTTCGACCGCGTCAATGCTACAAGTACAAGTGGAATGACTACGAAAGTAGCAAAATTTTTGAGCCTTTCAAGCCAGAAAGCAATGTTGAAACGTTATTATTTTTTAAAGAGAGAAATTAAGAAAAAACAGTTGTAATGATGTTAAATTAAATCAGGAATTCTGGCTTGGCTCTGGGGGGGGCTGTAGTCCGATAGCCCCTCCCCCCCGGGTTCGCCACTGTTTAAAAGAAAAGGTCACAGGTTGGAGAACCGATTCCCGCAAAGATCCATCGTATTCGCTGGCCATGTACAAGTGAAAGCCAAACACCAAAAGTGATGTTCTGAACATTGCAAGCAGGAATTGCTCGATGCGCAGTTCCTTTAAAATCTGGATTAGCGTTAGTCACTTTACTTTTATCATGTAAGCCTGAATTGACTTCATAGCTACTAACAGGAGCGGGCAGAGACCCGGGCAAACCGGACCCGTGGTCCTAAGTCCGAGGTACATATTAACTAACCTTACATTGATACGGACTACAGAGATTTTCGAGCCTCCTCATTGGTCAGATCTTCCTACGCCATTTGTGACGTCACACACCATTATGTGTTACTTCTTAAGCAAACATTTTCGAAATCTAGTTTAGAAAATTAAAGACTTAATTTTTCAATTTTTTTTATATATTTTTTCTTTACAATTATATTACAAATATCTGATTTTGACTAAAAAGCAGTCTTCAGTTCTGTATCAGAAACACAGGTGGCGCATGACAAATTTGTCATCACTTATATTGCTTAATTTTTTAATCCAAAGTAATTGAGAAGTTTAAAGCAAAAGTGTGATTCAATTGAAATAAAATTTTGTATCAACTCTTATTCATTTTGAATAAACTAATGAAGAAGAGAATACAAAATACTATGCCACAAAATACTAGTCACAAAAGACGTAGGGAGAAAGCAACCAATGACGAAACTTGAAAATCGCCATGGTTTGTATCAATGTAAAGTTAATTAATATGCGTCCGGGGTAGCGCCAAATCAGAAGCGTGAGGAAGAAAAACAAATAGTTTAACCCCCCCAGAGGCCTCAAACGTCTTTTTCCGTTTTTCATGTTCAGTTCAAAAGTAGATAGCTCGTATTTATATGTATATTTTCGTAAACAATCACGGATAAAGTATTCTCAAGATCTCAGAGATATAATTAAATAGAAAAAAATATCTTATTTTATAAGCTAACTTTCTATTCTGACAGCTAAAAATCAAAATAATGGGGCACTTACACATGAGAGCTCCGGAGAAAACGGAAAATAATTTATTTTTCATTTTGGTACCTTTACCCTGAATAATATCGTCAAGACCAGTGGCGCTGAATATGTTTCTGTGTATCCCAGTAACTGTTGCTACTGGCGAGAGAAGTTTTTCTAAACTGAAACTTATCAATCCATGTCCCAGGAGTGATAGTTGGCCCAGTTGAATAGGACCTTTTGCAGAGCATTGAAATTCAGAAGACAATGAAAGTTTGTAGAAATAAGAAGCCAAGAAAAGGAAATTTTTGAGGAGATTTTGTAATACTGTGTTAAAATAAAGCAATATATTTTTTGAATAAATTTGATGAACGAATTATTTTTGTTTCAATAAGACCACTATACAATCCTAAATTCATCTGAAGTTTAAAAATTCTTACCCTAACATTTTAAATTATTTATATAATATATAATTATAGATATCTTCAGGTAAATCAGGCATATTTCTAAGTAGAAGTTTGTTTGATATTTAGAATACAGACATTATAGAATTTTAAAAAATACATTAATTGTGTGTAGTGATGGTGAAGGGAGGCGCCATATTGTTGCTTTACCTGATTGGTAAAGTAACTTCTGGCTATTACAAATATTACTTTAATCCAAGACTAGAAGAATACGAGAAAACTGAAGGGAGAAAATTTTCGTCGAGTTGCATCTTTTACCGTACAGAGATGACTTCAATTACTCTATGGCTCTATCAAGCTTCTTCATATCAATGTTTCATCAAATTATCTGAAAGGCATGAATCGAATTTTCAGATGAATTGATGCAATCAGAACATCGGCATTGGCGAACAGTGACATCTTGAAGGAATTTAAAACTCTTGTAGTAGATAACTTTAAAAATGACCTATAACATTTCTTGGAATCTATCAGATCAGCTATCTATTTAAATTACTTCACTGAAAGTTTGTTTCTAAAGGTTTAGAATGAGGAATTTTGTGCAGGGATGCGTAAAACTGATGTCTATCAAAACAAACAGGAATAGTTAAGGGAATTTTGTACTTTTATCTCGAGTTTAGAATATACCCTGAAGCTGGGCAGTTTAGACTTAACATGTTTTAACGCGGAAGTAAATCTCGCCGTGCCAAAGGAATACAATTTTCTTTTCTTATTAGCTTCTTGCACTGAAAGAATGCACTCAGTTTCCTAAAATGTTTTTTGAATTCTTTAGACTACTGTTTGGTAGACGCGTTTGTGAATCCATCAATTTGCAGCAAATCTATTGGAGTCGATTCATGTTCGTGTGATGCACGCCAAATGCACCAGTTTATTTTTGGAATCCATTGCACGGGATGCAGGAGGAGAGGGACATGACGTCACACAAGAGCTTAAGGCCAGGTGCACACTAGCCGATTCGTGTCGTTGAAGTTATGAAAAAAACAATAGTAACCCCCATTCCCCCTGTGTGTCTCCACAGGGTACATGTGGGTTACTATTGTTATTTTTATAGCTTCAACGACACAAATCGGTAGGCCCGGTGCACACTTGCGATTTGTGTCGCAGAAGTAATAAACCAGTCATTGGCGGTAAAAGCCAGAAATGGGACGAAATACATTGAGAAGACCTAGCCGGTTGCCCACTTACCCCATGTGGAGAGTATAGCATCTGCAATATTTTTTCCAGTCACATGGAAAGTTTGTCGCAGATGCGATACTCTCAGGAGGGGGTAAGTGGGGACCGGCTAGGCAATAGTTTGTCGCTGATTCAATACTCTCCGCAGAGGGTAAGTGGGGACCGGCTAGGTCTTCTCAATGTATTTCGTCCCGGTTATGGCTTTTACCGCTAATGATTGGTTTATTGCTTCTGCGGCACAAATCACAAGTGTGCACCGGGCGTAAGACAAAATTAGATTGTCGCGAACCCCTCTAAAAGCAATGAAAGAAGTTGGAAGATTCGTTTGATGACCCCTGACTGGATGTGAGAGTGGGGACCTTCCTTTTCCACCTTTGACCTTTTGTGGTGCAGTTGCTTCTTTCTGTAAGCCAGAAAGTCAGTTCCGTCCATGACGCTCCAGCGTATGGTGTCATCTCTTTTCATGACACAGTTGCAGTCATAAGTAAAGATCTCAAGTGGCCTGATCTCATTGAGACAGGTACACGTATAGTGAGATAAAAGTAGTAAAAGTAGGGAACTCATGTGCACTCTGTTGAATGTTGTTGCATGTTGAAGAGAGAGGCACATTATTGTAAGAAGAATGTATTTATGAGTGTCTAATGTTATAGATTAATGTATCATTATATCTTCTGAGTATAAATGCATTATCTAATCTGTGTGCAACATCATCCCCATGTCACCGAGATAATAAACAAATTATTACCAGACAAAGAGACGTCTCATCATTGGATTGGAGATGAGTAAACTCTAATTTTTTTTTCATTTTTGAAGTCTAATTATAGTAGAATAAATATTTCTCCTGATAGCTTGTGTAATTTGCACATATATGTTAGATGGCATGCGCGGTTACATTTGGCATATGTCCGTGGAGTCGCGTGAGTTGATTTCGTTCTGGTAAAGCAGGAGGTCAAATGAAATCTGTGGCATATCTATGGGGTGGCAGGCCTGGCAAAATCCCGACAGCAGACGGTCTAAGGCCCGGTGCTCACCAGCCGATTTGTGTCGCTGCGCAATAAAATATAACAATAGCAACCCACGTGCCCCTTTGTTGCTCCACAGGGGGAGATGGGGGTTACTATTGTTATATTTTACTGCTCAACGACACAAATCGGCTGGTGTGCACCGGGCCTTAGACCCGGTACACACGTCTGATTTTTATCGGATAAGCCATTAGCGACAAATTGTCGGAGAAGCAATTCGAGGCGATAGCATTTGGCAGTACCTCCCACTGAGCTGAGGTGTGGAACAAATAATTAGTTACACTTTTTCTCAGCATTTTCTCCAGATGTCGGAAGGAAATCGAAGGGTCCCAACCGGAGATGCGTGTGCAATACCCAACTGCCATCGATGCACTTCACTCTTCTCCGATATTCTGTTTCCCGACACAAATCGCATGTATCTATCGGGCGGGAGGGGCTGCCGATATACCCGAAGACATTGAAAAGAAATATTTAATCCATAAAAATATCAGTTTGTCTATATTGTGCAGGGATATCTATATTCCCATTTTTTATATATATATAAATGAAATCTGTCCGTGCATTAAACAAAAATACCGCTATATCTATATTCTACAGAAATATCATTAAAATTTCATAAAAAAAATATCTACTTTGGTGTTATTGAGTCCATAATAAAATCACGGTTTCCGACTCCAAAAGGGCCAAGCAAGAAAATTCCGGTTGGGGCCCACCGAATCTTTAAAACTGAAGACTATAAACATGTGGTGCGACAAGATATCGTCTTACCGCAAAAGGAAGACGTGACTCAAAAAAAATTCATTTAATGCGATGGGGAGGGGGTAATCAGTCATTAAGGTTTCAAGGTCAATGTACTTTTGTCGCACCGACTCCCAGCAGGTCTTCCAACTTCTGTTGAACTTGAGTTATTTCTACAGCTAGTGGCAGCGACGAGGTGGCAGAAGTATGGGGGGAGGCAAAGATTTTATAGACACCTAAAAGTACCCCGGAGTATAGGGGGGGGGGG